>JBBBDQ010000851.1:7872500-8032500 GCA_037127315.1 Ascarosepion bandense
CAGAAACTTATTTAGTTTCCTATATAAGTAGTAAAATAAAAAGAATTGTCATTTGTTAATAAATCACATTACAAGCTCAGGTTGACATCACATGAAAAGTAATGTGCTTAGGACATTGTATTTTATTTACTTAGTGTCTTGGGAATATATTTTGTGAGAAATTAAGATGCTTTAATTTAAAGTATTAAGGTTGTAACATATAATGGTTTTTTTTTATTTATCTTAATTTTGAAACAAAAGGAATATTCAAACCATTGAATAATTTTCAATATTATTCACATTTGCTTTAAGTAACATTTTGAATAATGCCTCCTGCTGTTTGGTTTTGATTTGTTTGTCTGTTTGTTTTTTGTTTTGTTTTTTTTGTATTTTTTTTTTTTTTTTGTTTAACATTAGGTAAAGATTTTTTTTCTTTAAAATTTGATATTTTTTTGCATCTACTTTTTAAAGTACATGAACTTCTGTTAGTACATTTGTATTTAACTGCTAATAATAATAAAAAAAATTGAGTTTTCATAATTTATCTCCAAAAGTCAAATTATGACCATAAATGCTAAGTTCTTTAATGATTCTGAAATTTGTTTTAAATACATCAAAATGACACTGGATTGAAACTTAATTGTAAAAATAAAGAAACAATGTTGAATTAAATTTTATGAGGAAAAGGATAAATTTTTTTTTAAATTTTGGAATATCATTTCAGAGGTATTGCTTTAAAAACAATTGCTTTTTTTTCACCATGTTTACAATGCAAGAGCCAGGGTAATTTAGTAAAATACCTGATTTTATATTCATACCCTAAAAAAATTTTCAATAATGCAAAATTTTTAAATTTTATGGATTATTTAATCGTTCTGATGTTTTTGATCATCTATTTTTTTCAAATGTTGTATAAATATTCTTATAACTTTAAAATAAGTTTATTGAACTTTATATTTTGAAATTATATAATTTACCTTTGTCTTTATTTTTTTCTTGACAAAATGTTCTATGAAGCTTTAAAATAGTTTTTTTCACATTTAAACTTTAACATCATTCTGATCTTTATGCTTGCTACTGTGTGTGTGCTTGTGTGTATATATATATATAAACATATACTGTTAAATATAAGAGACAATGAATGTCTATTATGTTTAATCATGAGCCGTTCTAAACATTGTATTTTGGCTTTAATTTCAGGTGAAAATAAAGACAAAATTCTCCTTTTTTTTTTTTTTTTTTTTTTTTCTCTAAGCTTTCGGCTCACATGAGCCATTTTCAGAGAAATTACAAGAACATTAACATAAAAACATCCACCATCAGCAACGATTTTATCTTGTGTTGACATAAAACTTTGCTAAGCAACAATGACTGCTACCAAAAATAGCAGACGCAGTTTGTAAATTTGTTATGCGGTTCTATGGTGTCACACCGCGTGAAAGCTCAAAATCATAACAGAACCATATATTTAAATGCAATATAATGTTATGACCATATTTAAACATGATTTTATTAAGTGTGGGTTGTTTGGATTTAATGTAGATGGCCTCAATATCTGAAGGTTCTTTTTATTGTGTGTATGGGTGAGGATTATTGTATTGTTGACTAAAATCTGTCTGATATTACATACATGGTTATGTTTTTCTGAGAAATGTTTGATTGTAATCTGATCAGGTAAGTCTATGGGAGAGCGTGGTTGTAGTAAAACCAATATATATATATATATATATATATATATATATATATATGGGGGTGTGTGGATGTCAGTGTCATTAGTGTGATGTTGTTACCCAGAAATGATTTACTTCAGAATTGCACTTACATTAACATTTTGATTATTTCCCTTTGTTAGGTTCTTTGACTGGAGACTATGACTATTATGGTTTGTTAGCATTATAATGGATGTGTGTTGTGGTGCATTGGATATCAGCTCGGAACAAGAAATCGGGGAACAGAGTTCGAATTCCAGTTGAATTCCTTGCATTCACTTACACGCAAATACCCTTGGAAAAGGTATTAATCCATCTCTTCCCTCCAGTTAGGGGCTAAATAATAGGACAGATTGGGTTCTATAGCCTTGGTCAGCGACCAGTCTACAGCAGAAAGCAATGGCAACCTACTGCGGGATAATCTTCTGCCCAGTCAGTCATGTCTCTTTCGAGACATGATCACCCAAGCGTGTTTCACGTATGGCACTTAACTGACTGAACATTATAATCTGGATGATTTAGTTTGAGAAATCAAGAGTGACTTCAGTTTGACATTTTCTACTCATCTCCATTATTTGGTTATTTCAATATTTTTCTTTTTTGAAGAGTTTTTAACCAAATTTAACACTGTGCCTCTTATACCAGTGTAAATTATTTTACATAATATCTACCCCTTGACATTCTATAATCTTCATTAGTTATTCAGCTATTGATTTTCAATTTTTTTTTTACTCGTTCAGCCTTAATATAACATGCAAAACATTTCCCAGTATTCTCATATCCATTTCTTATAACAATGGATTACAAGTTTTATTTTAGGTCAAGGGTCACCAAAGGGGTCACTATTGATTTAGGAGATTGATAAATGCCTGGTAGGTCAAAAAGTGGGGTTAAATAAATCCTGGTGATTTATGACTAAAACTGACCAACTTCTACTGTCCTTGCTAATCCTGAACACACTCTTCCTATTAATGATGTCAACTAATTCAATAAAAAGCTTATGTTTAATGTGCCTGTTGCCTATGTTATTTATGAAGGTTTTCCTCATTATTATTATCCAAACAAATATATCTAGTACAGAAAGTTAGATATTGAAAAAAGAATAAAATAATGAAGAAAAAATCCAAGGAAATTCTACCCTTAAATAAAAATTATTATTGATATTTTATTTATATTTTTTGTGCTTGTGTGGTATCATAAAATACCTCATGCACTATAGTCTCTTTTGAATCTAATCCTTAGACCACTGTCAGTTTTACCAATGTTCGTTAAATTTTACATTAACAGAGGAAACTCGCCTCTCATGAAAATGTCTTTTCTGATTTTTGCGATAGAAACCTTTTTATCTGACTTGGTAGCCAGCACTCAAGAGTCATAGAAACTTCATCTGTTTTTTCTGGGTGGTCTCAACATATCTTTCACTCAGCTTCTAGTGAGTAAAAAGAAAAAAATATTTGATTGTTATTTCTTCTCCCTTTCTTCCCCATTTCTCTTCTCAGCACCAGAAATCGTGTTACATCAGGAAGAAAAAAATCTTTGCATGAATTTGACATGTAGTATTAAAACCAGATTCTTTCAAAGTGAAGATTTTGAATTGATTAGTAATTAATAAAGAAGTGTTTGAATGAAAGTGGAATTAAAATAGTTCTTTCTTTGTGGTATCAGTTATCAATAGATAATGATGTAGGTTGAAACAAAACTGCTGACTCCTCTACTGTTATGGGTCAATCTGTATGTGTGTGTGTAGTTATGCTGTTAGCTAAATGTCCTTTTTAAAAGATCATCCTCCATTAAAGTAAATTGGATACTTCTTTTTAAAGCTTTTCATTGGAGGAGAATTTTTGATAATGTGAAGTCAATTTTGAATATTGTATCTTGAATCAAATGATTTCTGTAATGAACCTTACAAGCCATTAGAACGAAAACTTCCAAGAGGCAGGGTTTTTTTATTTTTTTATTTTATGGTACTGGAGCCATTAATAATCTTATACATCTGACCAATTCTGAGAAAATTTCTTACCTTTTTGAATATATTTTGGTTTTTCTCATATCTGTGTGCTCCTTGTACACCATTTTCTAACTTTATTTTTCTTCTCCTTTGTAGAGACAGTTGGTATAAGATTTCACCATTTTATTTAACTAAATCCCATTTTTTTTTTTTTTTTCCTTAAAAATTAGCCCACCATAAATTGCTTAAAATAATGTAAAATGTTTCAAGAGATTAAAACTGAAGAATGTCATTTTAGCATTTTATATGTATCATCTCATGTTTAGTTACAATTTAAGATGGCTTTTTTCTTTTTTCTTTTTTTTTTTTTTTTTTTTTTTTTTTTTTTTTTTTGTGTATAACACATCACTCAATAAGTCCTGGGCTTGGCATACAGTTGGCACCACTAATAAAAAAAAATTCATATGATTTTTATGAAGTACTAACCTTCAAATGGCACATGATAAAATTTGAACCCAAAAAGATTATTAGTTTACAAATTAGTTATTCAAGTGAAGCTACTGTTGCAAATTTTTAAAACAAAGGAAAAATCTGAATTTTGTGTGTTGATAAAGCATTGCTTTTTTGATGGTTGGGGGGGGGGGGGATATTGTTCATGACTTGATAAGTGTTATTCAGACTATGCGCCATTGGAAACAACAGTTAAGAGGTGGTGTGCTGTAAACATGGTCGTACAGACACAAATGATGCTGAGGTTGCCCAAAATCAGTAGTTGTCCCAAAGAACACCAAAAAAGTCCACAAACTCATTTTGGCCAATCATAAATTCAAGTTGTATGAGATAGTAAAGGAGCTGAATATATCAGAAGGCAGTGTATTTACCATTTTGCATGACCATTTGTCAATGAGAAAGCTGTATTCAAAGTGGGTGCCACGTTTGCTCACAGTTGATCAAAAATGAGTTGACGATTTAGTGCTTTGTTTGCAACACGACAAGGAGTTCTTGCATAAATATATCACAATGGATGAAACATGGCTCTACCCCTTCACTCTGGAGTCAAATCAGTAGTCAGCTGAGTGAACAGCAACAGGTGAAAGCCCACCAAAGTAACCAGATGCAAACACCAGCAGGCAAGGTTTTGGTCTCCATATTTTGGGATGCACAAGATATTTTGTTCATCGATTATCTTGAGAAAGGAAAAACCATCAATAGCAAATATTATATAGCATTATTGGTGCATTTGAAAGAAGAAATCACCAAAAATCCATCACGAATGAAGAAAAGAGTATCTTTAGCCAAGACAAGGCAATATGTCACAAGTCAATCGTAACAATGGCAAAACTACATGAATTGCAGTTTGAATTGCTTTTGCATCCACCCTATTCTCCAGATTTGGCTGTTTGCAGACCTCAAAAGAATGCTCCAGGAAAAGATTTGGCTCCAACGAAGAAGTGATATTGGAAACTGAGTTGTATTTTGAGGCCACTGACAAATCATTTTACAAAAAGGCATCAAATTGTTTGAAGCGTTGGAATCAATGTATCACCCTAGAAGGAAACTGTTGAATAGTCAAATTTTGCATAAAAGTTGTTGTTTTATTAGTTAAGCCAAGGATTTATTGAGTGACATATTAAATATACATATTATGTTGATACATTCACATCACTGACAAATGATTTATCAATTTAATAAGCAAAAAAATAAAAATGCACATTCACTCTAATGATTACCAGCATCTTTATTACAATTCCATTTGGTCCTGATGTTTTGTTTGTTAAATTTGGCCAGCGGTGATTTTACTTCAGATTTTTTTTTTATCAGTTGGTTAAGTGCCATATATGATACACACTTCAGCGATCATGTCTCAAAAGAGACAAGACTAACTGGACAAATTTTTCCACAGTAGATTGCCATAACTTTTGTTATAGACTGGTTGCCAACCAAGGCTATAAAACCCAATCTGCCTTGCTATTCAACCCATAGCTGAAGAAAAGAGGTGGACTAATACCTTTCCCAAAGGATTTGCATGTAAGTGAATGCAACACATTCAAAAGGAATTAGAACTCGGTTTTCCTATTTCTCATTCCGAGCTGAAATTCACTGCACCACCCACACACATCCAATGATTACATATACAATCAATTAGCTCAATTTTAACTTCAGTGGAACCCAGTAGATATAGTCTTGGCTTTTCTTGCACTCTATTCTTTGCCATTACTCCTTTATATTCTGAATTTAGTTTTAACGCAAATATTTTAATAGTAAATAAAATTGATAAATACTGAATTTGCAGTTTTTGACGTGACATTCGTTTTGGCAAGTTTTACCAACAGAACTGGAAACAACAGTTTCCGTTACTTCTTAAATGATTTGCTTACATCAACACTATAATTCAAAAACTATTGAATTGTCGCTATATTTAAAATTTCAGAATAATTAGATAATTTTTAAGTCGGGAATGCAGAATTACACTGTAAAAATCCCCAAGTGCTGACTTTGGGAGCAACCACTGTAATTGCCATTGCCCCATGAAACATGTGAGAGAACTGACAAGTGCGGGTATATATTGTAAAAGGTTTTATTTCCTTTACAGTACTTGTGCAGCTGTGAAAACTGCTCGCTGACACTTTTGTGGTCTATGGCAATATAGTTACTCCCTAACAGTACCGAAAGCGAATGTCCTGCCACTGGAGATAACAAATTTACATCTGACCTCTTAGGTCTCAATCCAAAAGGCTGTTAAGAGGGTTTCTATTTCTTACACAGAGGTTAAAATCCTATATTCTAGAAAAAGGTTGCCTTAAAAACAGCTTACTTGTTATATTTTTATTTACTTATTCTAACTTTACTGTTTCTGTTTCATACTTTCTATTTAGACCTCATAATTGTTTTAAGTTGTCCTAAAATATAAGGAACTATATTTTCTGGCAACATTGTGACAAGGCCGCCAGTCAAGAATACAGGGCTGGCTTCAGCAAGAAAACGGAGTTGCTGATTTTTACATTAAGGTTTGGTAGCAAATGGTGCCTGGCAGCAGCTACAACCACCTTCCAGTGATGTGTAATGTTAGAGTAAAACTGCGTAAATTGAAGCAGACAAAGACAGCACCTAACTTGCAAATTGCTGAATGAACCAGATGTGAAGGAGAAATATGTGGACAGTGTTAAAAGCAGATACAATGAGAATTGGAAACTCAAAAGGGGACACATGCTTTTATAACATCAACAACCAAGATCATCCCAAAGAAAAATAAACAAAAAGAATCAATGACATATGAAATTATTTACACGATGAAAAACAATGCCAAGGTATGGCACAAAATATACATGGGACTCTGCACAAAGAAATTAAAAACAAATGCAAGCAAGCTAAAGAGAAGTGGCTTAACAAGAAATGCATAGAAATAGAAAGCCTGAGTGTTCCAGATAAAGTAGATATGCATAAAAAAATAAAAACTAACAGGACAAGACATTCTCATCAACAGGATATATAAAATCCAAAGATGGGACACTGATATTTGAGAAAGAAAAAATATTTGGGATGGAATAAATACATCAGTCCTCTTCTACAGTAAAACACGACAGTGATTCACAGAAATCTCAAAGGACCAGAACTATATTAAAATCTGAAGTGAAATCAGCACTGGCCAAATTTAACAGAAACAAAACAGCAGGACCAAATGGAATTGTAATAAAGATGCTGGCAGCAATAGATAATTTCAGCATTGACAAGATTAAACTAAATGAAATATACAACAGTAGTGATATACTGGAAGGCTTAAGTTGATCTATTTTCACAGAACTGCCTAAGAAGAAATTGATTGTTAAATTTTGCAGATGAATGCAAATTCTATCAGACAATCGGCCTAATAAGAAAACTTGTTCAAATTCTGATGAATAGTGCACAGCTGAATTAAAATGGAAATAGGACAAGAACAGTGCAGGTTCATGAAAGACACTGGAACAAGGAATACAATATTTATGCTTAGAATATCAGAAAGAGTAATATAAATGCAGAAGAATGAGTACCTGTGTCTTATAGATTATGCAAGTGTTTGATAAATAAGTCACAAAAAACTGGAAACTTCTAGGTAACCAGAACACATCTGGGATGAATATTATAACAATCCAGAACCTATACTGGCAGAAAACTCCCTTCATCCAGATAAAAAATGAATTCAGGCAATTATTTTTTTTGTTTGTAGGGGGAGAATTAGGACTACCAGGGTTTATTATTAATGGCCACAATCTTCAGACACTATTGATAGCAGACACAAAAAAAAACTACAAGAAGCCCTACAGAAGGTAGTAAAGAAAAAAGACGAAAGGAATAACACAAATTGCAACAAGATAGAATGCATGGTTGTTAGCAAAAGAAAAAGCTCAACATGCAAATTACAAATTGGAGATACCAAAATCAAGCAAGTAAAACAATTTAAATATGTGGGGAGTGTTTTAACAGCGAAAGAAAAATGTGACACTGAAATCCGAAGGTACATTAGGATAGCCAAAGATGCCTTTCAAAAGCAAAGCAAAATATTAACAGGAAAATTGTTAGAAACAAAGAGTATCAAACTGTTATGCAATATCAGTCCTCCTAAATGACAGTAAATGCTGGCCAAGCTCTTCACATGTGAAGAAAAAACTTGAAGCAAAAAAAAATGCAGATCTACAGAAGGATGCCAAGAATACCCCGGACTGAACATGTGAGTTTTTAGAGAAAATGGAAACAAAGGAAACTTATGCATAAGATCAGGAAGAAACAGTTGAAATTTCTTAGGCACATAATGAGGAAAGTAGGCTTGGAAAATTTAATACTCACAGGATAAATTGGTAAGCGGACAGAGGAAAACAACGTATAACATACATAGTAAGTTTGATGGAAGAAGATTTAGGAGAGATAACTAAGACTATTTATTAATAGTTACAAGGGGAATGAAATTGTGGAGAGCCATGATTGCAAACGTCTTGAAAGAACACAGCATATAGCATCTTACTCCCTGGAACAAGGGCCGTTTTCAGCAAAAGTGACACTGATAAGGGTTCAGTTGTCAGCAACATCTCCTGGCTGTTAATTTTTGCCTGTGAGATCAAGGTTACCCTTTTGTTGAAAATCATAAGTGGGAGTAGTAGGCTGCAACACCTCCATAGACAGGGACAGTGGAACAAGAAAATTTTACCCAAATTCTCTGAAGATTCTGACAACACCTGAAGATGACCAGAGAGTATAATTGTTGAAATCTTGTGACAATAAGAAAGATAGGCACTTTAGTTCAATTGTAAATAAATTAAATTTAAAAGGTTTTTAATTTTTCTTTCTTTCTTTTTTTTTTTTTTTTTTTTTTTTTTTAAAGTAGGCTTAAATTATTCGTTATCTTCCCTATTCAGTTCAAGTGCCCACTTCTTAGCCTGACATACCTAATAAATTGAAATGTTAGCTATGTTCACTTCTCAGGCCATTTTTATGAACTATTTTTTTATTCCTATTTTTTCTTTCATCTACCCCAACCCTGAAAGCATTCAGTCTATTACAAGATTCAAATGATTACTCACACAGAGATAGTCTCCTCTACATTTTCCTCATCTATCTCCCCTGCCACTAATAGAAACAAGCATGGGTAAACATTGACCAGCTGGGAGGCTTGGCTAGAGGCAAAATGTGGCAAGCAGAGTGGGGGGGAGGGACATTTTCTAACACACGGCATTACTGATGGAATGTTTACTCCAAATATTGATTATCATCAGTAACATCATTTCACCCTACTTCCTGAACCACTGTTCCCATGCCATCCCTCATTGACCCCTAACTCTTCTCCCCCCCCCGTGTGTTTCCTAATACAGATCCAGCCCCCCCCCCTCCACATACTCTTGCCATTTTCTTATTCAGTTTTTCATCCACTGTTTCACCTAGATCTGAATTTCTCAATGCCTTGGATACCAAAATTCAGGATTCTTTCAGACGTATTGCATGTCATCCTACCTGCTCACCAGCCTGTCTCTCTGTCTGTCAAAAGGTGCATTGTGCGGATGACTGCATTTACTACCTTTCTATATACCTATTGGCTCATACTTTTGACATTGCCTTCCTATCACAACCCAAATTGTATCTCTCACTCTCTATACATTATCACATATTGTATACACTTCTCTGTGTCACATAGACATAAAATATTTATATTATTATCTATTTTACAATAACCGTTCTAGTTCTTCTAATTAAGTTGAAATTCATCCAGGAAGACACCATCGCTCTTCTTAACCTAAGTACTTTCAACCTCGTCCGAGACCATCCTCCAGGGGAAATTGTGAAGACAAACTTATGGTAATCACTGTAATAGTGATTTTTTTTTTTTTTTTTTTTTTTTTTTTTTTTGTAAACGGGTCCTGTTATAATTATTTTAAAATTAGTCATAGTGGTGACAATGTTTCGTAAACAAGCATTCCCAATGTAAGATGGGTAACCAGAAATGGTAAATTGCAACATGATGTTAAATGCCATTTCTCGCTTATCTCATGGAAGATGTTTACAGTTTTTAAAGCCTTTCTCTTGGAGATGCCGTGTTATTTAATCTTGAGTTTTAATCAAAATTAAAAACACCCGTAACAATAATTCGGAAGCATATATAAAATAAATTGCCAGATCTGTTTTTCACAATACATTGGGAAAATGTGCAGATATTAAATAAAAAATGTATCTATGAACACAAAAATGATCTCATAAATAACAATTTAACTACTGCTCTAGTCGTACACAGAAATAAATTCAACCACAATTTCGATCTAAAAATGACACACTTATCAAAAGAGAAGGTAATTAACTCTGAAGGAAAATCCTTAAGAGTGCCACCATCAAATATTATCAAAATATCAATTTACACCAAAGTTTTTAATTTTGCCTTTTCTGAAATAATTACTACTTTCCCAAACCAACATAAACAACAAATATGTTGAAAAATTAATAAGACTGAGGTGAAGATTGAGTTTTAATGTCAATTTTATTGTGATAAAATCAATGCGGAAACAGAAAATTGGAAAAGGCTGGAATAATGGCAGCAGTTGGCATGATCAGCTCAGGCTAGAATGTTGTCATCGGTTGGCAGGAACATTGTCAGGGTCTGGTATGAAAGGCACAGGCTGGAAAGTCGTTGGCCAGCAGAAACATCACATGTACAGATGGGCTGGGATGTCATTGTTGGTCGGCAGGAAACAATAAAAGCAGGAAAGTTGAGGTCAATTCTTGGCTGCAACTGAACATAGTCCAAGAAGGACAGATTTGGTTGCGGCTTAGCACATGTACATACCCAGGTAGGTAGGCGAGCTAGCACATGTGCACTGCATTCGTGGACTGGCGTGTGTTTTGCTTCCTTTGCAGGATTCAACTGCGGGTAAATGATATCGCTGCGAGCTAGCATGTGTGAAAGCTGCAGCAATTGAACTTGAATGGTTATAGTCTCCTTTGCCAGATCAACTGCAGGTAACGGGACTTTGAGTGGATTAGACCGTTCTACCTCTGAAGCTATCAAACCTAAAGCGGGACCAGATGCTAACTAAAATGTAATTCACTTCAGGAACTAACCACAGGCAGCAGTATCACAAATGAACTGTAAGCCTAGCTGGAGGTGGCCAGGGTGCAAAAAGTGATTATTTGAAAATAGATACTACAGTATGATCCTATGCTATGGGCCCAAAAAAGCGTTATCTACCCATCCTTTCCCATTGAGGCAAGATATGGCACAAGGTCGTTTTTTTTTTTTTTTTTTTAATGTGGGAACCACTGGGTACCAACATTCAAGTAACTGGTCAAAGTTTACCCAGCCCATGTTTCCACAGTAACTGGGTACAAAGCTAGTCTTAGCTGGTCAGGATTTACCCTACTTCTCTACTGGAGTAAGTTGTGACACAAGGTTGGTTTTTTTTTTTTTAATGTGGGGGAACATGAGTGCACATGCTCAGGTCACTGGTCAAAGATTACCCAGCCTTGCCTATGCGGTAACAGAGTACAAAGGTAGACTTAACTTGTCAATGCTTCCAAATCTACCCACCTACCACCAGGTGGTGAGTGCTGCAGGTAGCTAATAAGCATCTGAGAACAGATACTACACTTTGATCCTGCTTGCCAGCACAGGAAGTGTTATTTGCCCATCCGCCCCTACTGAGATGTGACACAGTTGGATTTTTTAGTGGGAACCTCAGGTGTGGAGGCTCAGGTAACTTATCAAAGATTACCCAGCTCCTGCCTACACAATAACTGGGTTCAAAGCTAGTCTTAGTAGGCCATTGCTTCCAAACCTACCCATCTGCTACCAGGTCGTGAGTGTTGCAGGCGGCCAGCAAGCAGGAAGTGAGTATCTGAACAGATCACTTTGATACGGGATTTACCCTGCACCCCCACTGGATCGAGTTCTGACACAGTCAGTTTTAAAGTGGGGAACCTGAGCGTATGCTCAAGCTATTGGTCAAAGATTACTCAGCCCCTGCTTTTGTGGTAAATGGGTACAAATCTGGTCTTAGCTGGTCATATCTAGCCATTGCTCGTCATAGCTGGTCATTGATTCCAAACCTGGTCAGCAAGCAGGATGTGAGGATCTGAGAACAAATACTACACTTTTGATTTACCCTACTCCCCCACTGGAGGGAGTTGTGACACAAGGTCAGTTTTTAACGTGGGGAACCTGAGTACGTACACTCGGGTCATTGGTCAAAGATTACCTAACCCCCACTTACACGGTAGCTGGGTACAAAGCTGGTCTTAGCTGGTCATTGCTTCTCAGAGCTGGTCATTGCTGGTCAAAAGCTAGTCTTAGCTGATCATTGCTTCCATGCAGGCAAGCAGGAAGTGAGCATCTGAGAACAGATACTACCCTTTGATCCTGAAAAGTGACACTGATAATAAAACATTCAGCAGTCAGCATAATCTTCTGATTGCTGATTTTTGCATGAGGTCAAGGTTGCTGTTTTGTCAGAAAAAGTGTGTGAAAGTGTGAGCAATAGGCTGCAACAAAGCCCTTGCCCCAAGATAATTGATTGTATCAATTAGAACAAGTCTGTGCTTTGTGGTGCAGTGGAAATCGGCTTGGAACAAGAATTCGGGGAGGTGAGTTCGAATTCCAGTTGAATTCATTGCATTCACTTATGCACAAATACCCTTGGGAAAGGTATTAATCTGTCTCTTCCCTCCAGTTAATAACAGGACAGATTGGGTTCTATAGCCTTGGTCGGCAACCAGTCTACCGCAGAAAGCAATGGCAACCTACTGCGGGATAATCTTCTGCCCAGTCAGTCATATCTCTTTCGAGACATGATCACCCAAGCATGTTTCACATATGGCACTTAACTGACTGACTTTATGCAAATTACTTCAAGCATGCCATTTTGTGCTGAAGGTCTTGGATGAAAGGTGTTGTCAGTCAGGCATATATCAAGGGTGTCGTTGAATTATTGTCCGGGCAACAAATGAGGTGTTCCAAAAACAAGTTCAGTGGGTGAACAACCTACATCTTCTTTCATGGTATTCCTCAAGGTCAGAAGAATCAGAGTTAGGTTGTCATGGACAGTGATTTGCTTTCATCAGATTTCATTACTGTTTTGCAAATCAAGGTCACCACTTGTTGCAGGGTTGATTCTGATAACCATAAGCAGCATAATAAATCCTACATTGCATTGATAAAGTTGCTCGGATGAAAAAATGTACAGTTAAAAATGTACAGTTTTTCCTCTTGCCTCTTTTCTATTGATTTTGTCACTTTTACAGATATTGGATCTGCGTATACTTTCACACACATACACAGATTTTTAACATGTATAAAATGACCTTATAGTTCAAAGAAGGATTGGCAACCTACCATCAATAGAATTTTAATTTAGGCTTGCAAGTGTCAAATTGCTTTTTGAACTATAAGGTCATTATAGCAGTATAAAGCTGAAACATTTATGGGTTTGGAAAGAAACAATATAACGAAGTTGAATATTACAAATAATAATTCTACAAATATATTTTGTGTGTATATTTTATGAAAATGTCATAGTGGGGAACATTTTTGTGTGATGCATTTTCTCTTTTCAGACTTCATCAAACTGTGATGTTTACATTGATGTAACTCTACATGAGAGAAGTTTTTTCTCCTGTGCACATGTCTAGTTACATCAGCATAAACATCCTTTTAATCCAGTGAAATTCTAACAAAAAACATTAAAACTTTCCACTTTGTCCACATTTCTGTAAAATTGTTCTTTATATATTTGGGAAGTAACCTTTCTTTTAAAACCTCTTTCATTTAAACATGGCAGACAAGGAAGATTTTTTTTTTTTTTCAAATAATATTTAAAGTGAGGTATCATGTAGAGAGATATAAAAAAAATCAGAAGTAAATTCAATTTGCAATCAATCTCACAATGAAGTATTTATGATTTTGTTATATTAATTGTATGTTGGCAGAACAAAGAAGAAACGACGGAGGTTTAAGAAATAAACAATTGTATTAATGAAAAAATACAACAAATGGTAAATTAGTGTAAAATTTCTATCATTGAAAGAGATAAGTAGTTATGAAACTCATCCTCGGAAACTTACAGTAGGAAAGGGAGGGTGAGTTGTGACCTACTGCCACAACAGTCTTTGACAGGTGTCCTTTGGAAACAATGTCTGGTATGCCGACCTACTACCAAATAAGTTCCTTTGATGGGTTTTATGTTCTTTTCTTAGGCTCAGATCAGCTTCAATTTTTTTTTTTTTTTTAGGTGGAAGTTGGTGCTATAGAGTGGAAATTATGGATTGTATTTTTCTTTGAGTGTGTAAGTAAAATGGCAGCTATGTGCACAGCTGATGCACAGTTGACAAAGTTCTTAGTTCCGTCTTGGGTTTCGGAGTGTTTGCATCTGGCCAGTGGTGGAAATCCATGAAACATGAATCGGATCTGGTTTTAGGAAGATTATAATAGTTTTAACAAGTATCTGCTATAACCCTTGTGCAATCAACTTATGAAGCATTAGTTTTTTGTAAAAACTGTTTATCAATAAAAAATATATGTAATTTTCTTTCACTCTTCTCAAACACTTTAAACCATAATTTGAATAAGTTTCTTTTTTTTTTTTTAAATTATAATAAATATTGAGAAAAATATTTCCTTTTTACTCTTTCTGGGTTCTTACAAATATTAACCTTGCACACACATACTACATCATTTACTTTTTAACAGCTCCCTCAATGGGGCAATCTTCAATGTGCTGGAAAGGTTCATAGGCTGACTATGAAGGAGTGAGTAATGTTAGTGCCATGAAATCTTGCAAGCATTAATTTCAACTCTTCTTATTAATAGCTGCATTTTTCTTTCCAGATGAACTGACATCTGACTGTTCAAAGAAATCTTCAAAAATAACTAATAATGACTTCTCTTGAAAATGGACAGTTTTGCAACATGGTGTTATCAAGTACCTGCTGGAAAATGGTGTAGCCCCCCTCCAAAGGACATTAATGCTGACTTGGTTGCTACATCAAGGGATGATGCCCCGACTTTATCAACAGTGCAAAAGTGAGCAGTTGAATTTAGGAGGGGAGGCGGATGGTCTGGAAGATGACTTAGGTTCTGGACGTCCTGCAACTGCTACTACTGAGGACAACATTGATCATGTTCGCAGCATATGATGGATGACAGGCGGCTGACTATAAATCAAATAGCCAATGATATTATTAGCATATCCTTAAAGAGATTTGAGAATCTAAACTTATTTATAAATGGAACTTTGTCTCTGTGTGTGTATCCATTACCTATAGATTCTGAAACGGCTGAACCGATTTTATTGAAAATTTACACGGTTGTACTATAAGCATTTTGTGTCCACGTACCCCCGATAAATATCGATAATCGAAAAAATCGGGTTATAGAAGGAGTGGTCCAATTTTAATCAAATTTGATACACTCATAGACAAAGACATAAGATATTCAGAAGTTTCAAGGTTGCAGTTTTTACAATAGTGCAGAAAATTGATAAAATAAATTTGACTTACATCCATTCATTTTACTTTCAGTCTACGGTTTCGCTTTAACTGGAAACTTTTTAGTCTTTCGTGTCAATGTCCAAAGAATCTGAGCTTTAGGACCATGGATTAGTTTTAAAGCTTTCATTACACCCGAGCAATGCCGGGTTATACTGCTAGTATTCTATACAATGAACTTGTTATGAAGGTTTTTGCTTGGTGGATGCCATGTCTTTTGATGCCTAGTCAAAAGTGATCACATGGGGAAAATCTGACATTGTTTGAAGCAGATCCAGCTGGTTTCCTTGAATGTTACCTAACCCAGGATAAGTGTTGGGTTCATCACTTTCAGACAATTCCTTTTCACTTGCTCTAAAGGTCAGTCATTTCATCTACAGAGAAGGTATTAGCCTCAGTCTTTTGGAATACAAAAAGCATTGTTTGACATCTTCAAAAGGGGCTGCACTATCAATAGAAAGTACTATGCTAGCTTGTTGAGACAGTTATGAAAGGCTATCAAGGCCTAACACCTGTGAAAACTGATGAGGGATCTTGTTTCGTCAGTACAGTGCTCCAACACACAATTCTTTGGCTTCAGTTGCTGCTGTACATGACTGGCTTTGAACTGATTGCTCGTCCTTCCTATTCTCTTGATTTGGCCCTATCTGACAATCATCTGTTACTAACATGAAAAAAACTTGGCAGGAAAACAATATCAGAATGTCAATGACATCCTATCTGCTGTTGAGTTTTTTGATCAACAGGACGAGATCTTCTTCACCAGTGGGATCCAAATACTGCAACACCAATGGAAGAAATATATGAACCACAAGAGGGGGACTGTATTGAAAAATAAACCTCGTTTGATCACATTTGATGAGTATCTTGGTCAGCCTATGACCTTTTCAGTCGATCATCTAATATTTTTCATCATGTTACAAGTGTAACTCCTTCCTTGAAATCTAAACATTTAGATAAGTTGTATTCACTTCTAAATTGTTTTTCTTATACAAACTGAAGTTCTTATTATCAGCTTACCATATGAATAATATTCAGTCACCATTCCCTATGTCCATTTCCTTAGATCCTTCCCAGATTCAGCTTACGGCCTATCATGTTGAATACACCGGTTCTCACTCAATCACCGAAGTTAAGCAACATTGATACTGGTCAGTACTTAGATGGGTGACCACTTGGGAATACCAGGTGCTGTAAGTGTATAGTGACGAATGTGCATTGTAGTTCAGTGGATATCAGCTCGAAAAGAGAAATTGGTGAGCCGAGTTCAAATTCTAGTTGAATACCCTGCATTCACTTAAGCACTGGTACCCTTGGGAAAGGTATTAATCCGTCCTTTCCCTCCGGTTATGGGTTAAATAACAAGGGTAGGACTTGGGGACCTTGCCCCTAAAAACAAATCCCCAATGAATCTTGGTACTCGAAAAGAAAAATGTATTACTAGACACAAAACTTATATAAACAATAAAATGATGAAAGAAAAAGGTATTACTAGCAATAAAGTTTAGTTGGTAATAAATGACCCGGCGAGGTTGATTTGCCATAAAAACAAAACAACCAACCAACCTTCCCAGATTCAGGAGTTGTATTTAGAATTAATATCAGAATAGAAACAATCTATGAAATGAAACACAATGTGACTATGGTGGACCAGGTATGTTTATTAGTGGTTGGATTTGATTTGGTTTGACCTTGTTTAGTTTAGATCACCATAAGAAATTTTTAAAAATATATATATATTTTTTTTTTTTTATATAAACATTAACAATTGTGTATTTTAAAAAATGTTCTTTGTCTGGTATAAGGTTGGGAAGAAGAGTTGTAGTTATTGATGTCTTTGATGTCAACGCTCAGTTTAATGTTAGCTTTCTATCTTCTTTGAGTCTGGCTTTACAAAATGTTCTTGAAGTAATGGAGAAAGCAGTATGAGAGAGGATAACAGGAGAAGCCAATGGTGTCTGCCTGACCTAGTCAAGGGAAGTACTGAAATTGGGTCCTCTCAATAGAATAGACAAAATCACTCACTTTTTTTGAAAGTCAAAAGAGGTTCACTTAATTATATATATATATATATATATATATATGAAATGAATTGTTTGAACAATATTTTTTTTTTATTGATACTTGTATTTAAGTAGATATTCTGTTTTTAATGAAACAGTATTAATATTGTTTCATTAAAAACAGAATATCTACTTAAATACGAGTATCGATAAAAAAATAATGTTCAAACAATTCATTTCAAATTACCGGTTTCTTATAACCAAGTTTTGTTAAAATTCGTTGATTTCCATAACACATATATATATATATATATATATATATATATATATATATAGTATATCACATGCTAAAAGTCTGCCTCCTTCTACTGAGTGCCCATAGCTCAGAGGTAGAATCGCCAACTGACACCAATTCAGTTGGGTTTCAATCTTGGGTAAAAAGCAATCGGATGTCTAACTGTACTGATGAGCTGTGATGCAGTGAAACAGATCTGTCTGCAGATGACTATATATATATATGTGTGTTATCTGATGGTTAATATATGTATATTTCTTTTAAATTGTTTTTCTAGAAAATCTGCACCAATTCTCATGCACAGATATGCATTTATATCATTCTGTTTTAAGTCATTGAAGAGATCACTTACTGTTTACCACATGACTTTGTATATTTATCAGTTTCGCTCTGCTCTCTTTTTAGCAATGAGACCTGTTATATGAACAGGACATAATATATATAAAAACCCATCTCAAGTTTTTATTATAATAGAATATCTCCATTAGTAAGTAGAGGAGATCAGGCTGATAATACATTGATTTTCATTTCTCTTGTTTTAGATTAGATTTCTTTTGATATTCTTTAATTTTGATTATTTTAAAGCAGAATTCTCATACAGGTAACAATTTAATAGTTAATTGCATGATTATATTTAGATAAATAGAAACTTTGTACAAGGTCTGGCAGAAATACCTCACATAATTGTAAGACATTAGCAAGATAGTCACCATTGCCACTATGTAAGAGTGATATTCTGTTGAACCCTTTATAATGTAAGCAAATATTGGAATATACTCAATATTGACATATATATTAATTGCATAAGAAATAGTTTGTTTTTCAAAACAAAAATTTTTTTTTGCTTAAATTAATTGTATAAATAAAAAATTGTCTATATAATTACAAAATTATATCACCTTATCATTTACTTAGATTTTATTTTCTCTTTATTTTTTATGGTATATGGAGAATAGTCAGTTTTAGATCATATTTCATCTGAATTTTATACATATTCTCCTACCACCTCTTGATAAAATAGTAGTGTGAACTATGCTCTCTAGATTTTGTAGGAGAAACCAATTAAAAGAAAATTCTGAATCTAAAATGATGAAGAAGGTAACAAGTCATTTAAGAACCCGTCTCAAAAACAAGAAAGGCAATTTGCTGATATAAAAGAAAAAGTGGTCATAATTGCCTTTGTTCTGAAGAGACATCTTAAAGAAAATTTTAAAAATAGTACATTCATGCTATTGAAAAATGAAACCCTATTTATTTGTACATGTTTGTAAGTTCTTTCATTTTCTTGAGCTAATTATGAAGAACACAAGAATACCAAACAAGTGATAAAATTAATAAATATGAAGTTTTCAAATTTTTTAATCTCTTGGTAATATCCCAAGTTAAGACTTCAGTTTGTATTTCTAAATCACTAGGATTTCTAATGCCATTCCTTAATGGAAGATTTTTTTTTATACTAAAGTTTGTTTACAAGGCTTAAGGGCCACTCAAGATAGATTACTGATAAAATGGTTATGATAAATATGGTGTATGATTAATATGAACATAGAAATAGCAATGGGCTTTCAGTATTGCATATGTGAGTGTGTAGCTGCTGAGTGGAGAATTAGTCTCTCCCACCCCAACAAGGGTATGTAAATGATTTCGAACTCTAAGGCTGGAAACTGAGGATTCAGATATGACAGCAATATACACATACACACACATATATATATATATATATATGTGTGTATATATATATATATATATATATAAATATATGATAATGATATATCAAAATATGATAGCAATACGGGTATTGAATACTGCTGTCACATCTGGTTGGATTCCCCTGCTATTCATCTGGGGGTTCTTGACAAAATCCAGAAAAGAATTTGCAATATAATCAATCACAACCTGGCAGCTCAACTGCAGTCACTTTCTCACCAACTTCTACAAATACTTTCATGGATTCTGCTCCAATGATCTTAGCTCCCTCGTGTCTCCTCTGCATGAATTTACTCAGTCTACTAGACTAGCAACTAAGTCCCACCTTTTTATAGTGAAACCAATCAAATATAACCACAACTTCTACTCTATCAGCTTCTTTTCTCATACTTCCACCTGTAGAACTTCCATTCTGTATACTTGCTTTCCCAGACAATCTCCAAGAATTTAAACGCAATGTCAATTACCATCTCTTACCTCTTTGACTCACATCCTTTCCCTGACAACCCTTGTACCATGTTCTTCTCCCTTTCTGCAGCTCTCTTCACACCAGTGTTCTCATCTTTCTTATCTATTATCCAATACCCCCTGTGATGTTCCTTGTTCTCTTTGCTCTCCTCTTATGTAACCCTTGCACACCAGTGGCAGTACTGCCTTGCTTGGAGTGCTGATTTTCTAAGCACTGCTTAGATGTGGTACAAGGCCGAGAGTATAGGAGTACCCAGTAAGGATTGAACTCGCTACTCAGTTGTAACAGATTCTAGCGAGACAAGCTTGCTAACTATTATACCACATCGAGGTGCCCTACCTTGCTTGGGGTAAAATGATTACATAGAAATAAAAAAAAGACTTCATTTTCAGTCTAATCTGACTATTGTAAATATAAAACATAACATAACCCTGTGTCTCTTCTACAAATACTTTCATGGCTTCTGCTTCTGCTTCAATGAACTTAACTCCCTGGTGCCACCTATATATGAATTTACTCGAGCCACAAGTTTAGCAACTAGATCCCACCCTTTTACTGTGAAATCAATAAAATGTAAATGCAAATTCTACTCCATCAGCTTCTTTTCTTACACTTCCCGCCTGTGGAATTCCCTTCTATTTACTTGCTTCTCCGACAGCTACAATCTCTAAGAGTTTAAATGTTAAGTGAATAGTCATCTCCTATCTAACTAACCCGCATCCTCTCTCATGCTTCTTTCTCCATCCTCTCCACTCTCATTAGTATTCTTATCCTTCTCTTCCCCACTTTCTGACACCCCCTATAATCTGTCACTCTTTCTTATAACTTTCTTCCTATGTAACCCCCTGCAAAACAGTGGCAGTAAAATGCCTTGCTTGGGGCAAGATGATTATTAAAAAAAAAAAAAAAAAGAACCAGGTAATCTCTAGAATGGTAGAATGAGCATTTTTTTTTCTAGCATCTCTAGCAATGAGGTTGTGTGCCACTTGAGATCTGACATTAACTTGAAACCCAATAGATTCAAATCGGAGCTGCTTTTATTTATGTTTTTCTTCAACAAGTCTTTCACTTTTTCTTATTTAGTCTTATACAAATTAAGTTTGGTAAATAATATTTTAGTAACAATAAAAATCTAAGAATCAGGATCTAAATAGTCTTCAGATTACTTCATAATTTTCTTATTAAGTTTTAAGCTGTTAATCTTTTTTCAATGGAAAAAATCTTATCATACAAGTTAATGGATTAGTGTTTGAGAAGTGAAAAAAAAATAAACAAAACATTTACTTTAATATATACCATAATATCCAAATATAAATCTCTCCTGTTATTTCTCCAAGAATGTTCATTCAACTATCTACACAAAAGGCTTGACTACTGCCTGAACATTTAAAAAGAGGTCATGTTTTGTACTTTTTGGTTAATTATTGAATGCATAGTTAAGCTCACCCTGCTTGGAACAAAAGTTATGCCTAGCAACGCACAGGGCTAAACCTGCATATTTGCCAGATCTGTAATTGCAGAAGGCTGGATCAAGCTGTTCAATGAAATATTTAACATGGGAATGATTATGTGAGCTATGTCATTGGGACCCCAGGTCTGCCCACCCCTCTAAGAATAGCCAAGGGCACAAACTAAGCTGGAAGATGACTCTGGCTTTAGTCATTTTCTTTTTTTCCTGACTGGTAAGTAAGTGTCCAGTTATCCTTATTGACTGCTGTAGGGACTGAAGGCTTAAAACCTAGAGTCCTACTTAACATTATATATTTTTTTCTTTTTAAATTTCAAACTCGTACAGTTCTACACACTTGAGTTACTGTATATAAATGTCGGCTAAGATATGGAATAGGATTACAGTGCGTCTGCCCTCTGGTAGGAACAAATTCTTTTTGTTTTTTTATTTTCGCTTATTTTATTTGAACAGAAAAATTTAGCCACTCTTCAGCTTTTGTCTCAAGCAAGTGAACAACTGTGTGTGTGTGTATATATATATATATATATATATATATATATATATACACTACTGGCCATAATTATTAGGCCACCCCAGTTTTTTTATAAGAAATTATGTATTTCATACTATTTTTAAGCAGATAATTCTAAATGAATATAGAATGGTTCTATTGTTATTACTTTGCAAAATTTTACAAGGCAAGGAAGCAAAGATGAACTCGTTCGAACCACTCTAAATTCTTTCATTGATGAAACTTTAATATAGGTAATTAAATACTTATAAATTCACTTGATGCACATGTTCTTGTGTAGTATTAACAAAAGAACCATTCTATTTTCATTTACAATTATTCACTTGGCAATAAATTTTATGAAATACATTTTTTTTTTTTTTTTAAACACTGGGGTGGCTTAATAATTATGGCTGGTAGCATGTGTGTGTGTGTATATATAATATATATATATATATATATATATGACTGTGGTTCTCAACGTGTGGAGCACACCTCACAAGGAGGCAATTTGATTTTTAATGGTGGGGAGAGACATTCAAGAATGAGTTATTAAATTAATTTTTTTTTTAGTGAATCTGAGTGTGTGTGAATTAATAGTGTTTTTACAGTATGCATACATAAGTGTGTGTTTGTGTGAGAGACAATATATTGATGAATTTTGGAAAATTCTAAAATTAAATAATACTGTTGCATATATGCAGCCTCAAGATCTTAAGGAAAAGTTAATGGCCTTTTAGGCTTCCTTCACATGAATAGGAGTTCACTTTTTAAATAAGAATTATATCACATCAAAGAAGTGGGACATCAGGATTTTAGAGATGCTCAGGTGGGCCATGGCCAGAAAAAGATTGGGAACCAATGGTACATTATATAAGAAATCAATTGAAAAGTTTCATAATGAAATACAATAAATTTATATTATTTCTAAAGTATATCATTAGAAGATCTGATTATATTCTAGAATCTATTTTAAAGGAAATTTAAGTTATCCTATAATATTTCTTGACTGCTGACTTTCCAAAATACTCAAAAAAAATGTTATCTTTTTTTTTTTTTTCCTCCTTAAAGTTAAGTGAATATCTCAAGTTTCAGTGTAAAATTTCATTTGACATTTTAGAATACTTTCCCTCAAAGTCTGGAGTGAAATTCTTTTTATTTAACTTGCCATACAAATGAGTGTGCTTCCCAATGTTGCTGGATTTTAAATATTGATGGCATACATAAAGTCTGACAATTAAAGATTATCCCTTGATTGCACCACTAAAATTTTATAATACAAGGGAGTACTGAAAACTTCAGTCTGAACAAGAAGCCCCTTCAAAAAATAGAATTTGACCAGGTTTGGGGAAGTGGGTCATGCCAAGAATTTTTCAGCACCCTCTCATATAAAGGTTTCTTGGTTTTCTATATAAAAAAAAATATCTATATTAATTTTCACAAATTCATTTAAACTTTTTTTTTTATGCACTTTAGACAATAGATAAAAAGCATGTATTATTTTGCTGGGCCTTTTTGTGTTTTCCAGTCAAAAGCTAAAGGTCCTAATTTTACAGGACTGAAGCCTAGAAAGATACATTTTCTTTTTGGCAAAAATAGCTAAGAATATGTTGGGTTTTTTGTTTATCTCCACAACAGAAAAAAATAACTAACCCTGAATTTTTTTCAGGGTTAGTTATTAAAAAAAACTAACTAATGAAAAAAAAAATTGCCAAAGTTTTGCCTTTAAGCTGAAAAAGGATTCACTCACTTGAAACCATTTTTAATCATTGATCTGAGAAAATAGTTGCATATAGATGATAGTTTAGACGTTTCTGATTCAGCTGGGAACCATGCTTAATGCTTTTATTTCTTTGTATCAATGCATTCATTATCATATACACACACACACAACAAAAGAAAAACCTTTTTGCTGATGTGTTTAGTTCTCTGATGGACTTAAGGCAAATGCATCTTATTTTGTTTGCAACAAGTATTTATAAACAAAAGTAAAAATGTTTGTTTTTCAAACTTGTCTTTATTCTTTATATTTTAGTTATATCTGAAAAATATATATACACATACATGACACCTTTTCATATTCCTTCCAGTATTTATTCTATTCTTTATAAGTGATTCTATAAATATTGTAAATGTGTTGGCAGCATCAAGATACATGTATAGCTGTTGAAAAAAAAAAATGCTCATTAGATTCTCTTATTTTAAAAGCACTTTTTTTGATGCGATTAACTATTTAGTCACAGTTAAAACAGTTTGCTAATTCGGGAACTCCTTTTATTACCTAAGGTTGCCAATGAAGGTAACAGCTTTTATCTTGACAAAGATATTAATCATGACAATAGTATGCTCACTCACCCTGCCTATTTTCTATCAAACATCATAGAAAGTCAATTACTTCATATTTTGCCTTTCTACATGGCTGTACGTTGTGGTGTAATGGATATCAGCTTAGTGTGAAATCAGAGCCAATTTCAAATTCCAGTCAAATTTGTTGCATTCACTTACACACAAATAACATTGGTAAAGATATTAATCCATCTCTTCTCCCTCCAGCTATAAGTTGAATAGCAGGACAGATTGGTTGCCAATCAAAGCTATAGAAACCAGTCTCCTACAGAAAGAAATGACAAACTACTGTGGGAAAATCTTCTGCTTGGTCAGTCATGGATTGGAAAAGACATGATTGCCCAAGCGTATATCTTGTATGGCAATTAACTGACTGACATTATGAGACAAAATGCAGGAAGAAATGGGTTTATGCCTTTCTCGATAGCATTAGCTAGAAGTTACTTTAAGCAATCTCAGCCAAAACAGTTTTCTATACTCATGACTCTTATACTATTTTTAAGCCTCAACCAAATTTTATCATATAGTGGGAAAATGCCAGATGTTTTTGATATTATTTTATCATAAAACTTTGGAATAAAACAAACTGACTATGAAATAAATATTTGATTTACATTGGAGTCCTTTGATATTCAGAGTAACAAAAGTTTATTTTATAAGTCTGATCAAGGTAGCGGTCAGTCTATTTCAGCTCAGATGACAATAGAAGTCAGACCTTGGTAGTAGTTGTCATTTTAGAAATAGATACAATGTCACTCTGCTGTCCTTTCTCAGCCCTAAGGGTGGAAAAAAGTTTGAAGCAGATGAATGATTAACTTCTTCATGCAACATGGCGGGTTTCTTTGGCAGTCCCTTCTCTCTATTGATTGTCAGTTTGTGACCCTTGTCAAAAAGAATATAGACTACTGATGTGAAGCTTAGTTTTGTCTAACATCAAAAGTCTCTGTTAATTGTTTTTATTGGTCAAAATTATATTACTTTGTGCCCCCTTTTTTCTTTTTTTTCTTTTTTTTTTTTTTAAATAGAAGTTTTGTGTGGAGCCTCTTTTTTTTTTTTTTTGGTAGATTTCTCGTCACAGTGGTTAGACTCTGGTCCAGAAAACTTTTGCCATTTGTTATTTATTTTTTATTTTTTTTTTTTTTGAGGGGGAGGGCAAGATTTAGTCTGCTTTTCATTTGAGCATTACCTTCTCAGAGTATAAAGGAAAGCAGAGTAGATAGATCTATCTATCACCCGGTTCATGCTCCACCCACGTCTATTGAACAGGTTAAGAGGCTCATCCCTTGTTCCCTGTTTAGGATGTGGTTTCCGGTCTTCACTTTTCCAATCTTTTCACTATTACTTAGCCCCCTGCACATCAGTGGCATTACCGCCTTGCTCGGGGTGATACGATTAAAAAAAAAATGCCTTTCTTTTATTTTTATTCTTTATATACCCACACATTTTTCATATCTTTGACTTTTTTATCAATGTAAGTTTCAAAGCAATTGTTTTTTGTCTGAATTTCTGGAGTGAGTAGTTATTTACATGAATTAGTCGGCTATTGTCCGACTTCACTAAAACATTAGTGTAGTGATATGTAAATGCTGCCTAATTAGCATAGCTAAGGCAGAGACTATATAAACCCCCAAGCAGTGAGGACAAGCAGCTCTCAGTATGTGAGATAAATGACTACTGCTGGTCTGATAAAATACACAGGAAGTTTTACTTCATCCCAATTAGCTTATGAATTTGATGGCATAATAATTGTGAATTCAGTCCCTGGACCAGGGAAACTGAGCAGGCAATAACTGAGCAGTAATGAAACAAGATATCTGTATCTATAGAAAGAACAGCCTCCATAGATTAAAGAGTTCAGTTTGAAGTGCACTAAAGATGACCCAGATCAACAAAAACCTGAGGTCCAGAAAGCACAATAGCCAAAATATAACAAAGATGAGGATATTAGCCTGAATGTAAATTTTTATTTATACTTATGGACTCATTTAAAGGTATTGTCAAAAGTGAATTTAAATCCATGAAAATCACTGTTCTTCCATCGCAATAAAGCACCAATGTATCTTTCCTTTTTTGCTGGTACTAAAAAAAAAATCTGCCCTTTCAATGCAAACAGAACAATTTAAACCTTTCAGAATACCTGATGTGAAGCCTTTTTTTATCATCTTGACAAATTTCTCAAATAAGTTTCTCCATCTTTCTTTTTCTCACAATATCTTCATTCTTCTAACTTTTTTTTATAGGGGGAGATAAGATCTGGTTAGAGATATATTCAGGAACTGTTACATTTTATATAATCTTCAGTGTTTGGCAATCTAACCTGGCAAAGATTGGAAGACAGCATGAAAAGCAGGTGGAGAATGTTATGAGGTCACCAGATAAAATAGGTGTTGGCTAAGTTTACAAATAAGCATGACTTTTCAAGAAGGCTGAAAATATAACTTTATGCCTGAGATGTTGAAAGAAAAATGTTGATGTTATAAAAAATAGATTGCTAATCCTTGTTTACTTCAAAAGTTTACAGTTGGTTTCTCTGATAAAATCATGACTTTTATTTAGCTGAATAGTATTACTTTCAATAGAAAGTGCAGGGGTACTCAACCAGGGGGGCAGAATCACCCTCACTCTCAGGATAGAATTTCAGGGTTTCAGAGGGGGAAGAGAAAAATCTTTTACTCTTTCTTTTAGTTTACAGAATTTTAAGTCCATCAAGAGTGTAAAAAAAAAAAAAAAAAATGTAAAAATGATCTATGTAAACATATGTACTAAAATGGAGATGAAGATTTTTATTAATATAGGCATATTATTTAGAATGAACCTTTTGAGAGGGACAATCTTGGAAAGTGAAGAAAAGATTTTCTGATATATGGTGAAAAGAGTACATTTGGCAAAATGGTTGAGAACTAATGGCTAAGAATCTAATGATGGGTGCATCTCTATTCATGAGTGGGATCAATGTGGAGGGGCATCATAGTTTGGTGTGAAAAGGGTATGAGATTTTCTTTTTAGGCTTTTTTATAAGGATGAGAAATATATAACGATCACCATATTGACTACATTTGGCTATGACCCCCCCCCTTTACCTGACATCTTTTTTGGCTTGTTGCTTTCTCCCATCATCCTCCTCCTACTTCTACAACTAAATGTGAGATACTCATTAGAATACTTCTATTTTGGATCAAGCTATCCAAAACACTTGAGATGTTAACATATATCATCTTGGAGAAATAAGATGAGCTACAGTAAGTATCCCATTCTGGACCTCAGATTTGCTTGATCATATCAAATAGAAATAAGAAAAATCTGAACTTCAGCCATGTTGGGGCTTTCAGTGAGGGGAATCTTAATTTTTCTTTACAGAATTTGGAATAAAAAAAATATTCTATAAAAATATTCCATGTAAGTGTGTGTGTGTCACTCACTCACTCTCTCTATCTATATATGTATATTATATAATTTTGTTATTAAATAGGTGAGGGCAGGAAAATTAAGTTTTCCCATTGGCTAGAGTTAACTATAAAAAGTACAAATTTTGCTGAAAAGAGAATTTAAATCCAGACAAGAAGCATAAAAGGAGCTGGCTTGGTACTTCTGGACTGAAAGTTGGGGTTACTGCTGGAGCCGATTTGATGAAATCGGCAATGAAGAGTTCCTTTAAGCACCAAGAATGTATTTATGGACTATATATGATAGAGAATAGATTTTTTTAATAATATATGCATATTTGGAATGAACCTTTTGAGACTGACCATCTTAGAAATAGGGTGAATGACTTTTTCTGACAGTGAAAAGGGGGTATTGGGTAAAAAGGGTTGAAAACCACTGCTGTAGTGTTTGTGAAGAAAAACTTTAAAAATCAGGTTCTCCAGTTTTTTGGGTTTTTTTAACAGAACTTGGAGCCCATCATAAGTGAAAAAAATCATTTCTATAAAAATAATCCATGTATATGTAGTAATATGGAGAAGAATGAAAATAATGCATATTATTTGGATTTAAAGTTTTCAGACATACAATTTTGGAATGTGAGTGAATGTCATTCTGACAGAGGGTGAAAAGAGTGTATTGGGCAGAAAGGGTTGAGAAACACTACTCTATAGTATTCTCAATATTTTTCAGTAGAACTACATTTTTCATGTGTATGTACTAACATAAAAAAAAATGAGGACTCTTTTAATATATTCATATTATTTAGAATGAACCTTTTGAGTCAACATTCTGACTTATGATGAAAAGGGTGCATTGATTAAAAAGGGTTCATAACCACTGCTGTAGTGTTTGTGAGGAAAAAATTAAATGAAGATTTGGTGAAATGAAATATTCAAATTCTAGCAGACACTTCATTAGAACATATTCTTTGAATTAATCAGTTTCAAATATATTTTTAATGAAAATTAAGATAGATCCCTGCTGAGTGGAAACCAATTTAAAATAAAATTTAATTACAGTATTTACATTATTTGGACTACTGTCCTCATCTTTGTTGCCATTTGTATGACGTTTCAGCCGTTGTACACTCTGGCCTTCTTCAGGTGTGAGGAATGTTAAACCAAACTCTTAATTACAATCACTGGGGTATATGAACTTGATTCCTTGCCTAGCATCTGAAGAAGGCTGGAGTGTACAACAACCAACACTTTGTACAAATGGTAACAAAGATGAAGACAATACTGTAAATACTACATCTCAGAAATATAGACAAAATTTAATTAGGTTATAATTTATAGAAAAATAAAATATACACATTTGAAACAAAAATCAACTTAATCTGCAAAGATTCACCTTTTACACATGTATAGTTATTAGAAATGTTATACTTTTCATGTCACATACTTTAGAACTGAACCTAGCAGTTTCCTTTAAATATATCTCTGCATTTTGTGTCTACTGTTACATCTGCATATGAGGTATGAATTAGACAATGTATCGAGTGGCCAGTCCAAGTAGTCTGCATGATAATGAGTTGGATGTAACAGTTCAAGACCGAGTCATTAAGAAACCTTAGTATGTTTCATTTATTTTCTGTCATATGAAAACTGTCTTCATTAAAAGAAAGCGGACTTAATACACAATTTTGGAAATTCTCATAACTATTTCTGGAATATAAAATTTTAAAATTTTGAATTTACACTGGATCTACTTTTCTTTTTTAACAAAGCCAATTTTTCACACCCTCAACTTTCCACAATACTATCTTTATAATTGTACTTATGTAGTTTGCCTCTTGCACATGTTTTAATGAATAGATTTGCTACATAATTACATTAATCATTGACCAATAATGTATTTTCATAGTGTCAGGCCATGTGTGCAACCACTAGTTGGTAAAGTAAATGACTAATTAAAGCTGGTGGACAATAGATAAAAGAACTTGGAAAGACATACAAACTCAGGTGAACCATGTTATTAGCCAAATTGTAATGGATACACACACACACACACACAAACCCTGTGTGAATGAGAGAAAAAAAGACTAACCTTCCTCACCTAATAAGTACAAGTTCATCTAAGTATTTGTTTTGTAGTGAGGTATTCCCATTTAAAAAAATATTACAATTTATATTTGTTATGTATTAATTCTAGTAACTATAAAGAAAGTTACAACCACAGTGTGCAATGTTTTCATTTCTGTTTATTTTATTTTTTTCTCAGCCATACCTACATCCACAAAATTTACTCACTAAATGTGCAGAAGGGTGAAAATCTGGCCTTTTTTAAAAAAAAAAAAAATGAAAATAAAAAAAATCCTACTCCTCCAGAAAAAGAAAGGCAAAGAAGAAAGTAAAATTGTAAATCTCAAATTGTTATATTCCATAAATTATTGAAGTGTTTTACAAAAATTGACTTTTTATTCCAATTTCTTCTAATAAAAGTTTTCATAGAAGAGTAAAAAAACTAGACACAAATTTCTTTTAATGCTAACTGTTACATCTGACTTATATTAACACTAGTTGATATATTGTCCTTTTTCATTGACAAATACCTGCCATGCAAGAATGGTAGTAGATACAAAATGTGCATGAATATTTAATAGAAAAATATTAATCAGAATTTGAATATGCATCACTTGAAGAGTATAAAATTTATAACTGAATAACTATAAATACTTAAAACCTTAAACTTTGCAAATTAATAATTGTTTTAAATGCTGTAAACTTTTATCTTTCTTAAATTTAATTGTATTTTAAACTAGCAGTATAGCCCAGCATTGATCAGGTGTAATGAAAGCTTTACAACTAATCCATGGTCCTGGAGCTCAGACTCTTTGGATGTTGGCACGAAAGACTAAAAAGCAATAGTTGTTTCCAGTTAAAGCAAAACTGTAGACTGAAAGAAAAATGAATGGATGTAAGTCAAATTTAGATTTTCTGGTATCAATATCAAATAAGTTTTTTTTTTTTTTTTTTTTTTTTTTTTTTTTTTTTTTTTTTTTTTTTTTGTCGTAAACTGAATTTTGAAGGCTAAATAAGTCCTCTGAGTAAATGGTAACATGGCTGAGACTAAAAAGTACAATTATACCTACTTAGAGCCAAACCCAAAGCAAAAACTAGAATAAAAGGGCTGAAAAAAATACAGACCTACAGGTAAATAAACACACACACACCTTGCCTTTTTTATATATATATATATATATATAAATAATCAATTTTCTGCACTATTGTAAGAACTGCAATCTTGAAACTTCTGAATATTGCTTCTTATGTCTTTGTCTATGAGTGTACCAAATCCGATTAAAATCGGACCACTCCTTCTATAACCCGATTTTTTTCGATTATCGATTTTTCAATATTTATTGGGGGTACCTCGACACAAAACCTAGCTGAGAACACTCGCCGATGTTTATAGTACAACTGTGTAAATTTTCAAGAAAATCGGTTCAGCCATATTGGCGTCTATAGGTAACGGAGAGAGAGACACACACACACACACACACACACACACACACACACACACAGTTCCATTTATAAATAAGTTTAGATTAGATTTAGATTGGTCGTCATTCATTCAGAATATTGTATCTTAATAATTTTTTATAAAATAAGGTTTATATTTTGTCTGAAATTGAGTTAACAGAATTGTTCTAATAAAGAACTGATTATAATTTGAATCAAATTAATTTGTTCATTTTTAATAAATCTTAATTTTTAAACTTTTTTTTTCATAAACAGTCCAAATGTAAGGCACTTTTCCAACAATACATCTTCCAGAATCATCTTGACCAAAATACAACCAGGATTTCAACACTCCTTTACAAGTCAGTCAGTTAAATGTCATACGTGATACATGTTTGGGCGATTATGTCTCAAAAAAGATATGACCGACTGAGCAGAATATTATCCTGCAGTAGGTTGCCATTACTTTCTGTGGTAGACTGGTTGTCAGCCAAAGCTATAGAACCCAATCTGTCCTGTTATTTAACCCATAGGTGGAAGGAAGTAGACAAATTAATACCTTTCCCAAGGATGTTTGTGTGTAAGTGAATGCAAGGAATTTCACAGGAATTTGAACTCTGTTCCCCAATTTCTCATTCTGAGGCAGTATCCATGGCACCACAACAAGTACTATCTTTGAAAAGATAAAATAGTTTGATTTGCTACTATGGACATGCAACAAAAATTCATTAAGTTAAATCTTAAATTTCTGAACCTTCAAAGTTTCTTAATCAAAACTCAACTGGCCAGTTATTAGAGCAAAATATTTCTGTCATTTTACTTGTAAAATTCACAATACCCATAATGTTAAAATAAACTGTCCAGAAAATATTAGTTTGATCCAGTTGTTATAACTCTTCAAATGCCCATCCAGGCTTTGGTTTTCATTTTTAGATGTACATTTGTAAAATCTTTGAAATTTAATTAATATATAAATTTACTCAAATTTAGCCAGTTTTACCAGAAAAATCTAACACCAAAAAACTAAAAGGATGCCAAATCAAATTTCTTATTGCCAACAAATACTGATTTACAAAATTCTTATGTTCTGACTACAGTATATAAAAAAAAAAAAGCAAAAAAAAAAAAACTTGGATTTTCTTTTACAACCAAACATACTGGAAATAAAAGAATAATCACTCCTGACCTGGAATCTTGATTTGAGTCACTTCCTCACTGATGTGATATGGCTTTCCTCTGTCTTTTTTACAAATATTTTCATGGCAATTTCTCTGACAAGCTTTTTCCCCTTTGCACCTTGACTGTGAATTTAAGCATGCTACTAGATTGACATCTACGTCCCACTCTTTTACTGTTGAAATAGTTAAATGTAAACATCACTTCTACTCCAACAGTTTTTCTTGCACTTGTTACAATCTCCAAAAATTTAAATGCAATGTCAATTGCCATCTATCTTCTTGAATCTTGTTCATTTTTTATCCTTTCCTCAACAAACCCTGTATCCAGTTTTTTCTTTTCACTGTAACCTTCCGCACATCAGTGACAGATCTGCCTTGCTTGGGGTGAAATGATTTTTGAAAAAAAGATTAGCAGACTGTAAATTTAATGAGAAAGAGAAAAAAACAAAAAGGGAGAAAAACAAAAAAACACAAACAAACCAACCTAGGACAGAATAAACTAATTATCCCTCAACCATTTGCACTTACCAAGTCTTTAGGCAATGAAAAAACATTTAGCTACTGATTACAAGCTAAAGTATCAGGTACACCGGATTTGGTCAGTTAGTTTCACACATTAACCAGTTAAAATAGTTTGTGTCTTTTAATGCCTATAAAATCACTTGAAAACCACTGTTTATAAACTTGCACCAAGCCACTTTACAAACAAGGTTATATTATGAGAGCTAGTAAGCAAAACTGGAGTTTATTCTTAGTAGCTTGTAACTGTTTACTCGGACATCCAGTGTAAAATGTGTGTATTTATGAGTGTATCATCAGTGGTAGTACCTTTGTAGTGAAATAGTCGACCTTGTTTTACTCAGGTGAATTAGGATGCAGAACTGTACTGGTACACATCCTACATCCAACTCTTGCACATGGCTCCAAGAAGTTGCATGGACACTGCCACAACCATCCCAGTCAACAGGATCAACCTGCTAGCTAAAATGTGAAGGTGTTCTAAGAGTTTGCTGACCTAACCAGTGAGGGGAATATCTCTTCCCCAACCCACTAGAGTTAAGTGTCCATCAGCCAGTTGCCAACTTTGTGTGTGGAAATATGCCTCAGAGGTCAACAGCTTTACCATTAGGTGGAAGAACTTCTGAGAGGAGTGATGGGGTAACCTCAACATCTCAAGTGCAAAAAGAAGTGGGCAGCCATTGCACTATTTTCACCTTGAATGTCATGATGAACCACAATTACAATAGAATGTGGGGAGGGGGAGGACCACATTGGCACAAAATGTGTTAACTGAATGAATAAGCTAGCAACACTGGTTAACAACAGAACTATGAGTGATAAAAATCTTTTATAATGATCATAAACATTAAAACAATATTAAGATTTAATTTTTTCAAAAATGTATACACTATATTGGGACTGTTGTCCTCATCCTTATTGCCATATTCATGACATTTCCAATGTATATACTAACTGAAGAAGGTGGGAGTGTACAACAGCTGAAACATTGTGAATATAGGACTAGTTAATAAGCTTAATCTAGTCAGATGCCATTGAGAAACATTGAGGCTGTTGATTTTAACCTCATGAATGACTGCTTAAATAATCTACCCTCCCCAAATTTATAGACAAATCATGTAGATGCATGCTGGGATTTCTTAGTCAAAAAAAAAAATGACAATTGATCTTACACTTTTTTTTTATCTCTGTTAGTCAGTCAACTATAACAATTTGACTGTACCCCATTTGTATATAAGTTTTTTTTTACTCTCCTATAATTGGTTTACTTTGCTATTGTCATACAATTGCCTTTCCTTGTCTTACATTTTTCATTTCTTTTTTTTGTTTATTCGTTTTTTTGTTTTGCTTTTTTGTTTTTTATTTATCAATTCTCTTTGAAAATGTCTGCTTTTTCAATGGAGGCACAGTCACAAATAATCACTTGTAAGAACTGCTTGATAGAAGGTTCTCCACTATACTTACCCTCTTCATTATAATAAAGACTGTTGTGTGTGTGTGTGTGTGTGTATATATATATATATATATACACACACCTTCTGTCATGCTCATGGAGAGAGACAGGCACAATAGTAAAGCAGTGTCTGCCCAGTTTTAATAGCGACACCAGTTATCAAACTTCTTGGCACATGTTTGCTCTTTAACAGTGGCTTATTTCACTTTTTTGCAATAATTATGTCATCAAGGAATGAATGTACATATAAATCTTCTCTATTATAATAAGGACCGTTACACACACACACACATATATATATATATATATATATAATAATCCTCTAAAATCTTTTGACAGCAGGTGTACACTCGTAGTAAATGAGTGCATCATTAAAACCTTATCCACTTTTAACACAAGCCTACTTCTCTAAAGAATAACATGTACAAATGATAATTAGGGAAAATATCATGGCAAAGAATAGCTTTGCAATTTCTAATGTCATATAATCAGATTCTAGAATGTGTTAACAGCGTCTTATGATCCACTACTTTACAAAATCAGCACCAAAGGAGGTGCTTTCTCAATCACTACAATCTTAACCTGTTCAAGTTTAGGGCTAACAATTATCTTCTTCCACATATCTTCATTAACTTTACCTTTTTACTTTGTAACCCTCTACTTCAAGTGGCTCTCAGGTCTTTTATAAGGTAAACAGTATGATTTTTAAAAAATTCTATGAAATGGATGCACAAAATATTCAATAAGATGTGTGTCATGTGATAATGTTAACTGATCAAACCACCAGCAATTTGTAGCTTGCAGGCATTTATTCTTTTCTTATTAATCAATTTGGAAATTAACTTTATTACAGGATTTTCCCCAAGAGTATTCACATATGTTTTATCATGGAAATTCCCCATCAAATCATTTATTTGCAATGTGATCCTTTGCAATCTATTTGCTTGTATTCAATAATTACATTATTTATTAATAATGGCCTACAACAATAACATGTTAATCAAATTAGTTTCTATAATTTGAATATGTTTCATATAATGTCGTAAAAATGGACAAATTCAGACAATGATTCTATAAGAGTGCCAATCAGAGAATAATAATCAGCAGGCAAGTTGTACAAACCAATGAATGTGAACTTCACCCTCACTGGGTGTTCCATTATTTATTGTAGTTGTTTGTAAACATAGAGAATATTAAAAACACTTCTCATTTTATATTGTCCTTTTACAGATTATATATACAAGTCTTTATTCATACAGGGTGTGAGGGATAAATTGTCCCAAAATGAAAATGCAACTCATTTTAACAGATATATTTACCAAAATTACACAAAAATATGTTGAAATACTAAAGAGTAAACCTATTCAATGAAAACACCATTTGTTTCATCTACAGCCTCCAGACGACTTTGTCCAGAAGATTGCAGACGATTCCAGTCTCCTTGTTTAAGTTGGTGAATGCTGCCATAATCTTTGCCTTCAGTTCATTTTTGATTTTACAAGGAGTTTTGTTGGTCTCTCACACAACTGCACCCCATGCATAATTATCAAAGAGGTTGCAATTTGGGGAGTTAAGTGGCCAGATGTAAGGGGTGATGTGGCTGCAGAAATTGTCTGACAGCTATGACTGGATTCTCTTGCTTGTGTGGCATGGTGCAGAATCCTGTTGCCAGACATAGGATCTTCCAGCAGCCACCCTTTTGACCGAACGCACTATGTCTTGGCTACTGAACTAAAGCTAGCAGATATGCATTCATGCAAGTCCCAACAAGAGATGTGCTTTCATTTAATAGGTAATTCAAACCTTTCTCTGTCAAGCTGGTCATGTATACATGGGTAAACCATCTTTATTCATCTTCATAGTCCATTGGACAGCTTCTTCCCAAGAGTCACCACTTTATGGAACACTCCAATCTTCAAGTCTAGGTTCAACCATTCTTTCATACATCTCATAATCTACAATCCTTATGTCGATAAAACAACCTCAGCCATAAACCTCTATCTTGAGTGACTCTTGGGCCTTTTCTTATGCAATCAAAAAAAAATTAAGAAATAGCATGATTAAGGACAATTGTCAATAAGCAGGTTAGTATTGAAATGCTATTGAGTCAAAACAAATTGTCACTGGGTGCCCCATTGATATGACATCTTATTTACTTCTATTTTCTGTGTCACTTCTGGATGGAGGCAATTTTGGCTCTCCACAATTTCCTATCATTGTAGCAATTAGCAAACTTTTTCTGCCTATCCCAACAACTCCTCCTTCCAACCATTTGCATAAGCTTATTTGGTAATTACCTACTGCTTTCTACTGTATCTTTCCCATTACATAGACTGATATTACATAACAGTTCAATACTCTTTCCTTTGTTTCTAATGAAATTTTCCTATTTCTTAATATTTTGCTTGTCTTTATGAAGACAGCTTTTGCTATCCCAATGCACCTTTATAATTCGGTGTCACACTTTCTACCCTCAGTTAAAACAGTTTTTATCATTTCAACCCCCCAAGCAAGGCAGGGCCACCACTAATTCACAGAGACAAGTCTGGATACAGTGAGAATTGAAGAAAGCATAAAAGATGAATGGCAGTCAAGTAGATGAAAATTGATGTTGCAATTAAATTGGAAATTGTAGCTCACAGGGAAGCAAGTAAACAAAAGGAAGTTCGATAGGCAGGAAGTGGGAGAAAAGAAACTATTAGAGTAGAAGTTGCATTTACATTTAACTATCAGGTTGTTACAAAAATAATGGCCACTCAACATGTTTTATTTTGAAAAGCCATTTTAACATAGCATACGGTATATGTTAGGTGAATTTTGGTATATATATATATATATATATATATATGTGCGTGCTCTTTAATAATTTTTAACTTATTTTCAGACAGAAATATTCTTGAAGCATAAAAGCCCTTAATTATGGACATGAGAAAACAGGATCTTCGTTTACTTTCTTTGCATGAGTTCAAACTTGAGCACATTGCCTCCCAAACTTCTGCCAAAATTAACAGAGCATGGAAAGAGGGGTCCACAAGTGATCACAGTATGAAGTGGTTCCAAAAATTCCATACTGGTGATGAGCCTTGCAGAAGGTAGAGGAAAATCATGCAGTCTTGACAAGAAACAATTGCAATCAGCTTTTAGCAGATTTCCTATCGATATGGGAGTAAATGATAGGGTCATCTGCACAGATGCCTACTTGGGAACTGATGACATTAAAATTGTTGAAGACCAGACACAGCATAGGACTTAGGATGGAGCCTTGATAGATACCAACATTCATGTGAAAAGATCTGGAAGTGGGCTTGTTCAAAACGATCTTCATTTCATGATTTGATAGGAGCAAATTGGATTAAATCAAACAGCCATCCTGTAATACCGTAGAAGGCCAGTATGCCAAACCCTGTCAAATGTCTTTGAGATATCTAGAGCCACAGTTCAAACTTTGACATCATCAAGAGTCTGGTATCCATATTCAGTAATGGCTGTTAGTATATCAGTGGTAGACTTGATACAGTGGAAGAAGCCATATTGTCTGTCAAAAAATATTGTAAAAAATATTGTACTTGTTTGATTTTTGGTATCTAATTTGTAATTTGCATGTTGGGCTATTATTACAACTTATTAAAACTTAGCTGATGCATTTCATTCTCTTTTAGACTTTATCAAGGTAAATGTTAAGATTTTATTTTGTAACAAATATTTATAAATAAAAGTAAAAATGTTAATTTTCAAAATTCTTAAATTTAAGAATGCTTATAAATATCATCATCATTTATCCATCACACCCAATGGTGCATAGGGCAGCAACTGTTTAGAACAGTTTCTGTAACAAATTGTTTTTTATGGGGCAGGGTTGTTAGCCCTGCACCCAACCCACAAACCTGGAGGACTGGTGGACCATTCTTGGTCCTTATGTTTACAGCACCTGGCATTCCCAAATGTTCACCCATTTAAGTACTGACCAGGCTCGATGTTGCTTAACTTCAATGATCGGACAGGAACCGATGTATTCAACACAATGTAGCCGTAGATGCTTATAAATATACACCAGGCTAATTGGAAAGCTTAGGTAAATTATGGATGATCATAAATGACAATTTAATGTTTAATAAGCAAAAGTGAGTGTGTTTAATTTTTTTATTTTTAGTAAAGTAATAGTATTTTAGTATGGGATAAATTTATGTATTAGATATTCTAACTAATAGAAGACTGAATTTTGTTTTCTTTTAACCTTTTACCATTTTTATAATCATGTATGTTGGCTTAGGAAAAGAGTAATTCTTTCAAGAATGGAGATATTTGAAAAAAATTTCTGCCTCAACTCTGTCATCTGCATATATTAGGTTGTTAAAATTGTGGCCATCAATAATGAATACACCCCCTTTCTATATTTGTATATTTATTGAATTCATTTTCAATTCCTATACAAGCAGTTTGCTACCAGTGTAAATTCTGGATTAACATAATATCCTATCTAAATATATCATGGTTACCTAGCAGGTATGTTTTGTTTTTTCACCAACTTATTTTCAAAAGTTGTATTTATGAGAAGCTTTCTATAGTATGCAACTTGTCAGGAAATACCAAAGTTCTCAATCAAGTTTAGTGTCCATCAAGAAACAAAGAAGAGTACTAAACTGTTATATAGTATCAATCCTCTTATCTGACAGTGAATGTCTACTCAGAGATGAAGATACTTGAAGCAAAAGTAGTGTGATTCTACAGCAAGGTGATGAAAATACAATGGATTGAACAATGTAACCTGGAAGTTTCAAGAAAAATAGAAACAAAAATGACACTTACACTTAACATCAGAAAGAGTTGGTTGAAATTTCTTGGGTGCATAGAGGGCTTAAAAAATTGGACATATACTTTATCTTTTTGTAACATGTTTTGTTAATAAATTTGTTTAAATTTCAAGTCTTGCATCTTTTTTTTTTTTTTTTTTTTTTTTTTGATGCACATGAGTCTGTTAAACATTGTTTGCAGCTGAGTATAGGATGTGCATTTGAGGGACAACCTAGTGAAAGAAAGTTAGATAAGTGACCCACCTGAAAGGAAAAGGTTGCTCAGTGTTTGAAGAAAGTCCCCTCACCCTCATAATTAGGATTAATGATTAACTGAAGAATAATGTATGAAATGTCTTATTACTCTTTACAATATGCTCTGTGGTGCAGTGGATATCGCTCAAAACAAGGGATCAAAAAGCTGAGTTCAAATTACAATTGAATTACTTGCATTCACTTACACACAAATACCCTTGAGAAAGGTATTAATCCATCTCTTCCCTCCAGTTATGGGTTAAATAATAGGACAAATTGGGTTCTATCACCTTGGCTGGCAGCCAGTCTACTGCAAGAAAATCTTTTGTCTAGTCAGTCATGTCTCTTTCAAGACATGATTGCCCAAGCATATATCACGTATAGCTCTTAACTGACAGACTCTTTACATTGAATGATATTAGTTACTATCTCACTATGAAAGGCTACTGTATATTTCAACACAATGATTTTTGCTTTTATTACTGAATGTATTGCTATAAGCTTTTATAACGCATCATTTCACTAATTTATAATGGCCATAGCTTGTAAATGAATTTAGGAAAATTTTATTTTTCATTTTTATGAAATTGTATTTATCTTTGAGATTACTTGGTAGGAAATTCACAATTAATATTTTATTGCATTTATGCTTCATTCCCTCTCTCTTTTGACCTTTTGGTCTCTTTTTCTTTATTCTGTCACCAAATTTCTCCTTCCATTTGTGTCATTGTTCCTACCCATTTAAATGAAACTAAACCAACTTCCCATGAAAAGAGGTACATTTAGAGCAATTATGGATTATCTCCCTTGCTTCTTTTCACCATTTTTATTTTTTCTGTTTTTGTTTTTCTTCTGTTATTGTGTCAATGGCTTAATTGGTTTAGGCCAGCTAATTGCTGCTCAGTTATCGTTTGTATTGATCTTTCCTTTCAAGCAAGACCCAGAACAAAAAAAATAAAATTGCAAATGGTTGGACTTCCTTTTATTTGCTCTCTGAATCCTTGAAATCCTATCGTCTGAGGAAGTGGAAGTCAATCATTCTGGTTTGTATGCTAGACTAGCTTTGTTCTAAAAAAAAAACGAAGAGGAATGAGTAAATTAAAAACAAAATGTATCAGTATGAATGTTTTTGATAGTTTAACACATTATTAGCAATGTGTATTTTAACACCTGTCAATTCTTGCTTGTACTCCCCACACCACCTAAAATATGACATAACATTATCTGACTGAAGAGAAGAATGAATGACAGTTTCTTATGTTATGGGGCAATCATGGCTATTCACAAATCCACATCCCTTATAGCCTTAAACAGTATTTGATCCTTTACTATTCCTTACTGTTTGTTAAACCATCCATTTACATAAGTTTGTTAGTTGTGTTGCTTTCTCTGTCATTTCTATCTTCAATATGTCCTGTGAGTATCACATTCTCCAAGCTTCTTTTACTTATTTGTACCAGAAATATTTGATTCCAAGCAAAGAGTGCTGTTCATTCCCATCTTCCTTTAGAATTTTTCATTGATCATATGTTCCACACATGGCATTTTCATCATCCTTCTGTAGAATCACATCTACATTCCCTCAAGTCTTCTCTTCATTTGTAAAGGAATTGTCCAATATTCATTATCTATGAAAATGAAATGGCTGCAAAACTTTTTTTTTTTCAATTCACCCCAAACAAGGTGATAATGCCATAAAGACACAAGGAGTTACTGGGAATGAAAGAGAATGAGAAGATTTTAGTAAAGAGAAAGGACAATAAAAGAACAGGATTCAGGAAGACAGAATTGTTAATGTTGCATTTAAATTTGTGAAGATCAGAGATAGAAGAGAAGCAATAGTCTCAGAAGTGAGAAAAGAATAGAATTTGTGGTTACATCTAGTTAGTTCAACAGTAAAATAATGAGACCTAATTGCCAATCTAGTAGTTGACTTAAATTTATGCAGTTGAGACACCAAGTCGAAAAGCTCATCAAAACAATTGCTATGAAAATATTTCTAGAAAAGATAGCAGGAAGTAGCAAATGAAAATGAACAGATTTTTGCTAATTTAATGCAAAATGTCATGAATTTATAGTCTATATCACAAGATGACAGAACCCTTTATCTGGCTTACCGTTTTGTTCAGAAGAAGGAAATATCAACAAAATAACTACACTTTGCCCTTACTGTCATCATCTTAGTATGCTGAGTAATGGCAAATAAATCTGAAGTTTAATCATATATTGATAAATGATGCCACGGTTTCAGACTAATGAATGTAAAAATGTCTAATCTTGTGAAAGAGACACTTGGTATTACTCTGCATGTTCATGAACAGTTGCTGCAGAAGTTTGATTCAATGTATTTTTTGACACATTAAGTGACCAAGATAAAAATCTAGTGAAAATTTGTAAGTCTAACAGGACCTTTTAGTTTTAAAGAAGCAATGGAAGTAAAAGGTATCAGAGCTAAAATTGAAGCTGACATTGTCAAAAATTATTTATCCCAAATACTCAGCCACAAATTAAACTGCTGGAATTGTGTTTGACTTTAACCTCAAATCCAACAGCAATCATTTTTAATCTCTAAAACTGAAAACTATTTCTGGACACTAGTCTTCCATTAACTAATTTGCTTTTGGAGGTTGAAAAATCACCTAATGTATGTGTGTTGTGGTGCAGTGGATATCAACTCGGAATGACAAATCAGGGAGCCAAGTTCAAATTCCAGTTGAGTTCGTTGCATTTATTTACACGCAAATACCCTTGGGGGAAGTATTAATCCATCTCTTCCCTCCAGTTACGTGTTAAATAATAGGACAGATTGGGCTCTATAGCCTTGGCTGGCAACCAATCTACTGCAGAAAGTAATGGCAACCTACTGCAGGATAATCTCCTGCCCAGTCAGTCATGTCTCTTTCGAGACATGATCGCCCACAACATGTATCACATATGGTACTTAAGTGGCTGTTTAGTGGATGTGCGCTGTGGTGCATTGGATATCGGCATGGAATGAAAAATTGAGTTCAAATTCCAGTTGAATTTGTTGCATTCGTTTACATGCAAAAACTCTTGGGAAAGGTATTAATCTCTCTTCCCTACAGCTATGGGTTAAATAGCAGAACAGACTGGGTTCTATAGCCTTGGTTGGCAACCAGTCTACTGCAGAAAGGATAATCTTCTGCTCAGTCAGTCATGTCTCTTTCGAGACATGATCGCTCAAGTGTGTATCATGTATGGCACTCAACTGACTGAATGTTGCATATTAAAGCTCTAGTTAAATTTTCTAGAGTGGAGAAAAAAAGGTAGGCTGAAAAATTGCATAGGAAATTTGCACATCAAAGGAAAAACTGATAGAGATATATATATATATATATATATATATATATATATATGTGGTTAAAAGTAGTAGAATCTATTAAAATAATAAAATATATATATTTAAAATAATAAAATATAATATTTAAAAAAAAAATTTAAATAATATTAAATATTTAAATAATTAATTTTAATATTTATTTATTTATTTATTTATTTTTTTTTTTTTTTTTTTTTTTTAATTATTTCACCCCGGGCAAGGCGTAAATGCCACTGATGTGCAGGGGGCTACATAACTGAAAGAAAATTAGAGGAGAGAGAGAAGGGGATTACAAACCAATTAGAAAAAAAGCAATAGAAAGATGAAAATGCAGGAGTGATGACAGTTGCAAGGGGGAGAGAAAGGGAAGGATATACGAGGTGGGGTAAGGGCTAGAGTCAAGTGGTTAGTAGATGAGTATTGACATTGCATTTAAATTTCTGGAGGTTGTGGCCGTCAGGAGAGCAAGAATATGGGAGCAAGTTCCACAGGCGGGAAGTGCAAGAGAAGCTGCAGGAGTAGAATTGTCATCTGCATTTGGCTAACTTAACTGTGAATGGGTGGGACCCAGTTGCCATTCTGGTTGCACGAGTAAAAACCTGTTGAGGAGGCACCAGTGACTTAAGTTCGTCCGAGCAGAAGCCATGAAAGTACTTATAGAACAGACAAAGGGAGGCCACATTTCGTCGGTGGGGAAGTGGCTTTAGTCGAGCCACCAAGTCAGCACCTATCATGTTACTAACTCTCCCTTGGAGCCTGTCGAGAACACTGAGGTGAGCGGCAGGGGTGCCTGACCATAAATGGCAGCAGTACTCCATGCAGGGTTGAATGGTAGACTTGTATATATGCAGGATGGATTCAGGCGGAAAGAACGTCCTGGATCGACACAGTGACCCAACCTTCTTAGCAGTGGATTTAGCTATGGATTCAATTTTAAATAATAAAATATAATAATGAAAATATATATTTAAAAGTAGTAGAATCTTTCATAAGTTTCAGGATCTAATAAGGTATGTATGATTCTTCTTCAGTTTGCCTGAAATTTAGATCACTGTTTGAACCAATGTTAGGATTGCCTCTTGGAAACAAGTTCGATGATACAGTATGTCTGGATTTAAAAGAGAATGGACACAATCAATTTGGATTCTATGCCTAATTGACACAGCCACCAGGTACTCTGCTGCCAAACTGATTAAAACCAAAAGAGGGAAGAAATTATTTGCAATATATTTTTAATGTGGATATCCTATTTTGAAGCTCTCAAATGGTTTTTGAGTGACAGGGGAGTTTAACAATAAAAGCTATATATAGCGACTTCTAAAGCAAAACTGCCTGCATTATTAATCCAGTATTTACTCTTAAACAATTTTTTTTATACCAGCCATTTATATAAATTACTAATATATCATAAGTGGTAATATCTAATTTTTAAAAGTATATTTTATTAAATATGTAATCTGTGCTATTTACTTTTTTTAATTAAAATTTTAAATACCCAGTCAATGATCATCAACAGAAAGTATAGTCATCAAGAAGAAAATCCCTCGATGCCCATTATAAATTGAAGATGTCAACATCAAGCAAGTACAGGTTAAATATCTGGGAAATGTTTTAATGGAGAATGGAAAGTGCAACACTGGAACCCAAACATGCACAGGACTAGCTAAAGAAGCAAAGTGCTGAAAAACAAATTTTGTTAATAATCCAGCACTCTTTTCTTTGTATGTGATATCCATCCTCTTGTATGGCAGTGAATGCTGAACCATCTCTTGTTTAGATAACTAGAGGCAACAAATGTTTTTCTACAGAAAGATACTGAGAATTCCATGTATAGAGCAAGTTGGCAACAAGAAAAACTTAAAGAATATGGCAATGGAAAGAACACTTATACTCAAAAATCAGTAAGAGATAGCTGAAATTACTTTAACTTCTAATGAGGAAGGAGGTCTTAGAAAATTTAACCCTCACAAGGCATATTGAATTCAAGAGAAAATAAGGAAGGCATTTATAGAATACATACAAAATTATATAATACAAAAACTAAAAAAAATTCAAATTTATACAGTTAAAAACTGTTGGTTTCAATTTGCAGGAATGACTGCAAAAACTTCCCCTTCCTAAATTTATAAACACATACAGATACATGGTGGAATTTCTTCTAGCAAATCACTTTTTGGTTTCATTTGCCATATTTCTTTTGTCTTGAAGTCAGAACACTGATCACTTCTGTATCGCTTTTATGTGTTAACAAATGTGTTTTGGTGTAATGGATAATGAGAAATCGGAGAGCAAAGTTTAAATTTCAGTCAAATTCATTTCATTCACCTACACACAAATACCCTTGGCAAAGGTATTAATCTATCTTCTATAGCCTTGGTTGGCAACCAGTCTACCACAAAGAAATGGCAACCTACTGCTGGAAAATCTTCTGCCTAGTCAGTAATGTCTTGAAAGAAACATGATCGCCCAAATGTGTATCACATATAGCAATTAACTGACTGATATTAACACCATTCTTAATCTAAACTTTTTGCCTCATTACTGTTGCTTTGCCTGCTTTTGGCTTAACATATATTTTTTCGTTAGTATTATTTTTACCCTGTTTGTTTCTTTTTTCTTTCTTTTTTTTTCTTATTGTTTATTGCAAACTTTGTCAATTATGTTTGCTGGGCATTTCTGCCAATTACATTTAAATTAGCCAATTACTCTACCAAAACTATAAAGACAAATCGGTAATAAAAAGGCGTTATTTTTGCCACACCCTGAATGTATTTTTAAAGACAACTTGTGTAATATGAGGCCAGGTAAAAGTACAAATGAAAAATCAATGGGAAGTTATGGGAAGGGTGCAGGCTGGAAAGGAAGGAAGGGTGAGAGATGTTGAAAATTACCTATTACTTCAAGTAACAACTGTTGTTCTATTTTATGACTTTATCATTCAGTAATTCACTTTGTGATATTTTTTTGTACTGCTAAGCTTGCTAGTCTATTATTCATAGGGAGTGGGTAAAATTAAGGCTGGGAATTGTAACTATAGCTTTCTTTTCACCTCCCCATGTTGTTCATTATACCACCATTGCTTCTGGTGTTAAGCTACAATTTATCAGGACAAAAAGCAGAAGAGAAAATGTCAGTTTTAGTTCCCACATTTGTTGAAAGTATTTGAAAAGACCAAACTACACACTTTCAATTTTTTTTTTTTCTTTTTTTACTTGATCTTCAGCCAACCACTCTTCTCCTTTCCCTTGCTCACTCTTTGCCAAAGTGTTCACCTCTTTCCTTGTTCATCTTTGGCAGAGCCCCCTCTACTTTTTTTACTCATCCCTTGTCAAGACCCCCCCTTTCCTTGCTTGTTCTTCATTGAGCCCTCTTTCTTTGACTTTTTTTTTTTACTAATCCTCCTTCTTTTCTCTGCTCCTTGTCAACACCTTCCACATCCTTTGCTTTTCAATGTTCATCCTCTCTATCATATATTCAATCAATACAAGGCCCAAGAGTCACCCAAGATGTTCTGTGAACCTAAGAAGAGGTGCTAAAAAGTTCAGTTTATGTAGGAAAGATAACAGTTAGCCCTTGAAGAGATTAAGATTGTAGTGATTAGGGAATCACTTTCTCATCTATCTATTCTACAAAGTTGAGCTTCTTGAGAAGCTGACCAAATGGAACTTCCTTATTGCTAATGGAATACAAAAGGGAATGAGAACAGTTCATGCTAGTGTACATGGATCTTACTTACAAAGGTCAAAACTGGTGGCACCAAGGAATGTAGTTTGACAGAACCTTCACATTAGAAATGTAATAACAGTAGCAAGAGGCTTGTGACATTTTCTGTGAAAAATAATTCATCACCCACAAGGCCGCATAGACATTTTAAACACTTTGGAGCTACCCAGAAATGGCAACATTACTCAATTTTCGGTTTTATTTCGTTCTTTTAAAGTAGAAGTTAAATACATACTGGATCGGTATACGGAACCAACCATCTTTCCTGCATCTTTAGTGATAAGTCATATATATATGAGTTCTGTTTGTGGTCAGTGGTGATTGCGGAACTCTGAAAGTGGATGGGGGCCACTTAGGGGCCAAGATTTTTCTGAGGAGGAGGTGGGCAAACTTAAGCAGTGTCTTCATTTTCATACTATACTATCATATACACAGCATATCAAGTTAGGGACATTATTTCTAATTAGTCATATTTTCATATTTGAAAGACACTATTTCCCTCCCTAAAAACATCTGTTTCTATCTATTTGATTGTTTTATTTTGTTTGTTTTTCTTTCAAATTGGTCTCTGTATGTGTCCTTAACAGAAAATGCAGAGGGAAAAGTCCTGAAGATCAGATCCTATCAAACTCTGAGACTAATCAGTTTCATAAATTGTTGAAGCATGTAAAAGAGGAAGGGGGCATAACCAAAGGGCCAGTCAAAATTATGGGGGAGCCTTGCCCCCTGCATCCCCTCATAGAATTGCCACTGCTTGAGGTCTAGGGATGAGCATGCTAAAAGATTAGTTACTTAATAATATATAGTAACTCTGTTTGCATAAACAACTAGTATGTTATGTAAAATGGAGCTTGACAAGCCAATATGTGGATAAATCTACTAAGACATGTTTCCAGTCTATCCAAAACTTAGTTGTTTATTAGTCACATTAGTTTCAGGAAATTTAGTGAGCTTTGCAATATGTCCCATACATATTTAGCGGTGACTAAATCTGCCATACAAGAACCAGTGTCATATCTGGAACCAGTTTTGTTTTTGCCGTGTATAATGGGAGGAACCAATCATAATCACCAGAAAACAGGACAGGTGCAAATGATCTGCTACAGCAAGACTTGTTCATTTCATACCTGCCATGTGTGCCACTGATACCTTTGCTATCATTGCCAAAGAAAAACCAAGCACTTTAGAATAAATGTTGAGGCACATGTCCAAAGTTTTAAACTCTGTACATGCACCATAGCTGCCACAGTTACAGTACCTCTTCACCATTTTTTTTTTTTTTGTAATTTTAGATAGATGGTAGGGTTAGAACCTGTGTCATTTCACTTGAATAAGACTTATTTTATGTTTTAACAAAATGGTTATTTTTTATTGATTTTCTTTGTATCATGTGACTCTATGATGGTCTAGACATAGATTGGACAATGCTTATTAAATATTTCTGTACACAAATAATTTTAAAAAAAGCATTTGCAACTTAATCAGATGAAAGTGGGATTTTTTGGTAATATTTCTATCGATCTGTTTGACATATCAACAAAATCTTTTTGGTCACATCAAAATAAACGTTGAGATCTTTCCAAGTGAATAAGATTTAGTAAACTCAGTAATGATGTTTCTTTCTCTCTCTTGTTTTGCTCACAGAGCTCTTTAACAAATTTTGACTTAAAAACAATAAGGTTAACTCTAGGGAAAAATACGTCTCTCCTGAAACACATTTGTTCTCTTCCAAAGCTCAAGAATAGCAATGACTTTGTGCTTTTTTACTTTTCATTATGGATCAAAAGCATTGCTACATTCAGTAACAATTATGATTTTAAAAAGTAAAATTTCTCTGGAATAAAATTGATAAATGCCTATTGGAAATGTAATTTACACAAGGTTAATTCTTACATTATTGGGATTAAAAGATTGTAATATAACTGGAAATTGAAACCAGGACAGTTGACTGAACTATATAACAATCAGTGCATGATACATTAATACAAACCTATAATTGCTCAAGTAGTGTGAATAAAGTAACAATTATTTGTCTCATTTAGAAACTATCAGTTTTTCTGACTCATATTTGAGAGAGAAAAAAAAAACTGGCATCTGAAAAATGATTTTTTTCTTTTTATTTCTGTTGCTGTATAATAAAGATTTTTGTCTAAATTTATCCAAGATGATCTGGTTCAGAGAATTGTCTAAATATTTATGATTAGGAGCTTAAAAAAATATTTAAACTCAAAATTGTTGCATCATATGAAAGCAGAAATGCAAAAGTTTTGCATATAGTGAATGTTGCCAGGAAAAAAATACAAGTCACCGACAAGAAAATATGGGAGCTTTTCCTCGTTACTTCTCTTTCATTATTTTTTTTTCTTTCTTTTTAAAAAACACAAAAAAAATGGTATCACTCACATTGAAATGAAACACATATAAAACTAGAATTTCCCCAGAAAGTCATCCTCCCTTATTTATAAAACCTTTCTCCTCAGTTATGATGGCAAGAAGCACCTATACTCTCATACTCCTCAACTATCTTCTATAGGATGTGTCCCTTCAGAATGTGAGCAATCATGGCTCACCACACCATCCTATTCTTTGTTACTCTTAGTAAGGTTTGTCTCTTCACCATCTGTCCCACTTCCAGTTCTGCCATCCCTTTACGAAAACTTATTACTATTTTCGTCTGTCTTTTTTGCAAACAATATGTCCTGTGAGTGTCGAATTCTTAGTCTTTTTTTTCTCCTTATGTGTCCTAGAAATTTCAACAGCTTCTTTCTGGTTCTATGTATCAGCATCCTTTTTGCTTATAATTTCCTTAAAACTTCCTCATTGTTCACATGTTTAGTCCATGGTATTCTCAGCATCCTTCTTTAGAACCACAATTTTGTTGCCTCAAGTTTCTTCATTTTCGAGGAGATTATCCAATATTCACTGCTGTAGAGGGCTGATATTACATAAACATATTGAGGGCTGATATTACAGAAATTTGGTACTCTTTTTGTTTTTATTTTTTGTCTTTTAAAATTTTCTTGTTACTTAATACTTTTTTTAGCTTTTGGGAGGCATCTTTTGCTACACCAATACATCTTTGGATTTTGGCATCGTATTATTATCCATCCACTATGCAGGTATTTAAATTTTAACACTTGCTTCTATAATTCATAGTTTGTTTTATGAACAATCATGTATTCTGTCGTCTTACAACTGATGTTCAGAACTTAGCAAAACCAAAAACTTTCAATTTGGATATAACCGTAAAATATTGTGTGAAATTCTAAGATTAACCCTTATTCTTATTCCATGTGCAATTCAGTTAAAATGAAATTATTTAAAAACAGAAAAGAAATTAGACAAAGTTTAAACAATTTGTGGTATGATTATAATTGAAAATTCAATCAAATTTGAATGTCTGTAAATAAGATTTAAAAAATGACTATGCAAAAACAAGCTGTCACTTATATAAACACATTCCTCATTGATATAATCTATTTGTCACCAATGTCAGAGGTCATTGTACAAGCCAAAAGTTTGAAGATGAGGGTTTTTTTTTTTGTGATCTTTTCTGGGCTCACCACTGTGTTTTGAATGCAAGGATTTTTAGATGTGTAGCATTGTGGTGCAGGATGTGCATGGGTGGTGCAGTGGATATCGACTTGGAATGAGAAATCAGGAAGCTGAGTTCAAATTCCTTGCATTCACTTGCACACAAATACCCTTGGAAAAGGTATTAATCTGTCTCTTCTCTCCAGTTATGGGTTTTAAACACACACATGAATTGTATACACACATGGTGCTTGAATAGACAAATAAACATGAGGTCTGCTTAACCAATGAGGAAAAAAAACACAAATCTACTTTAATTTTCTTCTCTATATTTCGTTTTCTGATAAGCTTAAAAGTGAAATGTTAAATTTAAAAACTTTTACTATTTGTTCCTTATTTTCTCTCTCTCTCTCATACACATAGTCATCTGCAGACAGATCTGTTTTGCTGTATCACAGCTCATCAGTACAGTTAGACTCTGATTGCTTTTAACCCAGGATTGAAATCCGATTGAATTGGCGTCAGTCAGCAATTCTACCTCTGGGCTATGGGTGCTCGGTATATATTCATCAGTACAGTAAGATAGTTATATTACTTCTAGCTGCAATTGAAACCCAACCAAATTAACATCAATTGACACTTCTAAGTTATGGGCACTTGGTGGAGGAAGGCAGATTTTAGCATTATATGCACAATGTAAACACATGCCAGTAGCCAAGAGTGTTCAAATTCATTACTGAATGAACGATTACTTTCATGGTAATTGTTCGGAAGAGTTCTTTGCTATGGTACCTAGACTTTTTTAATTTAAGTGCGGTACTAGACTGGCTGTGGTGCAGTGGATATCAGCTCAGAATGAGAAATCGAGAAGCAGAGTTCGAATCCCAGTTGAATTCACAGCATTCACTTATGTGCAAATACCCTTGGGAAAGGTATTAATCCATTTCTTCCCTCCAGTTATGGGTTAAATAATAGGACAGATTGGGTTCTGTAGCCTTGGCTGGCAACCAGTCTACTGCAGAAGGTGGTGGCAACCTACTGCAGGATAATCATCTGCCCAGTCAGTCATGTCTATTATGAGACATGATCGCCCAAGCATGTATCAAATATGGCACTAAGATCTCATTGCTTTACAGTTGAGCTGGTTAGATGTAACCTCAAATTCTATTCTCAAATTTTTATTGCACTTCTTGCTTTGGGAATTCTCTTCTGGCTCCATGCCTTTCAGCCAACTTTTATCTCTCAAAATATAAATGCAATGTCAATCGCTATATATTGTCCTTCTGGTTTCACTTTTCTCTTTCAACTCATTAATGCTTCTGTTCGTAATTCTTCCACACCCTGTAACCACTTCTGTCTTGGTAGCTTTACTGCCTTGCATGGGGTGATACTAATTAACAGACAGGAAGGTGTTGACAACCATGATCACCCATGTTATGAAAATATGCAGAACATTGAAGGGCATATATGATCCTTATAGATACTCAACTATGATGGCCTTATGTTGATCATATGTAAATTGATAGTTAGCAAGCTAATGTTTTCAACAGACAGTTCCCAAAAGTTTTCTAGCTGTCATCCCCTTGACTCCCAAACCACATAATTATAAGTTATTAAAAATAAAATTGTAAAATTTTTCTTCAGTTTGATAAAAATTAATCAATTCCCTTCCTGAAGAATTCCTACAAAAACAATTTTTGGACTTTTTGCAAGATCTTTATTGATAAGTTTGTACATGTAATAAGAATCACTAAGATTTTTTTATTAAAAAATGTGAATCTGAAGTCTGATGAATAGGTAATATGTAGTATTCAACTAACTCAACATTAGTAAGTTTACCCTGCTCAACAAGAAGGCAAATACACTTTAACACCCCAAACTTGGCATTTTGAGTTTTAAAAATATCAGAACAAAATAAATAGCTATTTTGAAACACAATGTTTAAAGTGTATTTTGGCATAGACAACTTTCTGAGTCAAATTATAACCATTCAAATCACTGCAATGTTGCCAATAAACTTGGAGGTGAATTTATTCCATCATGATAAAAACTGAGGTCACAAGCGTCAAATCTCTGGAAGGCATTCTTGATTTGGCTCACGTTGGTTTATACTTGCTGCCACACATTTACATCTACTATCTGGAAGAAGTGGTAATTGGTAGGGGACAGCTTCTGTGAACAAAGATGTGGAGAGGGCAGGACCTCAGTGTTAAACTGCATTAGTTTTTGCCATGTGCTTTTGTGAAGTATGAAGCCATGAATTAGCCTGCAACAGATTATCCCCCTTTTATTTACCGTTGCTGGCCAAAATGTTTGCAACTTTTGATGCATCAGTTCCAAGGTCAGCTTTCCTGAACTCTGTAATCAAGAAGCCAGTCTTATTTTATTTTATTTTATTTAAAGAAACAATCAAACTGTATCAACGACTATCTGTTTTTTCTTTCTTTTTTCCTTTTATTTCTTTTTTTTTTTTTTTTTTTTTTTTAATACAAAAAGGAGTGAATTTCATAACATTTTATATGCATATTTCTGATTTTTATTTTTGTCCCTGATTGAAATTAAATCTATTGACTTTTTTTTTTTTTCAATACATTGAAATTTTTAAGTTCTTCAATTGAGCTTCTTAGATCACTTTTTATCTTTTTGGCTAATTTTTCAGATTCTCTCAACTTGAGTCTGTAAATGTAATTATTTTTAACTAAAATCTATTTATTCTTTAAGAGCATTGACTCCCTAAATGTTAATTTTAGATTCTTGAACTCAATTTATAGTCCATTTTGAATTTGCAGATTCTATTTTTACCCCTCAATAAGAGTAGATAGGTTTGCTTATTGTCCAGTTCACACTCTTCTCTGACCTTTTGAACAGAAGTATAAGTTTATCTCTTGTTTCCTGTTTAGGACTCTTTCCTTTTAAAGTTTTCTCATTCTTTTTCCCAGTATCCCCCACTTTGTGTCTTATCACTTTGCATAGGATGAATTGATAAAAAAAAATCTTTTAAAAATAAAGTTGAAAAGCTTTTCATATTTACCTGCATATAAACAAAAATATAAATAAAATGTTTGAACTTAGTGAACTGAAAGTTTTAAAGAATAATCATTGAGTTGTTTGTTTTTTATGTTTGTCAACTGAAAAGTATAGCAAGGTCAGTTGGGCACTGACTGTGAGGAAAAAAAGTACCATGACACAATTCACTCTGCCAGAAATTTTGAAACTGCATGCTGTACTACTTGGCAATCATGCCAGAAGTTCTGAGCCAAACATTCCAGAGTTTGGGTATCAATCTGAAGACAGGGCAGGATTTTTTAGTTTTTCCACTGTTATTTTTCTGTTTGGTGTTAGTAAGGGTATACAAAAAGTTTCCATATTGTCCATTGTCCCAAGCATTTTTGGCCTCTTCTTTAGCCATGTTGTTAGTTTCTCTCTGTTTTGACTGTTTAAGATGTATTTTATTTTTGTTGTTCTGAATACTAGCAGAAGCATGTTAAGAATTTAAGTGAATTTTGCTTGTCAGCCTTATTTAATGAAAGATATATATATATATATATATATATATATATATATATATATAGCAGAGCAATAAATATCTGAATTAATAAGATTCATTACCATAAATCTCACTTTTGTCATTTATTTCATAATGTAACCAGAGAAAAAGGAACAATAATTTTACCCTATTATAATATTAGGAACATGTAGGGAGTATAATTATGTCTATCAAGTTGGCCTTGTGCCAAGCACAACTGAACTCCCCACAATTTATAATTATCAGAAGGCTGAAAAGATAAAACTGTCTTGTTCATATAAATAAGCGAAAATTTATTTATCAAGCAGAATAACATCTAATTTGTATGTATGAAATTATTAAACTGTGAAAATGTTCTACCAGAAAGTTAGAGTAGTAAGGAGTTTAAAGAGTTCAGAGTTCATTTGTTGTAGTGAAATGTGATTTGTGCAGAAAAAGATGAGTCTGTTTCACTGTGTGTATCAACAGTAGTAGTGACTTTGTTCCTCACTTTCTTTTTGTGGGCAGTGAGTAGGTGAAGAGAATGGAGAGATAAAGAAAGCAGCATGAGTGAGAAAGTGAAAGAGTGGGAATGTGGGTTGCTGGGACATCTGTGTCTGAATGGTTGCTGAGAATTCTCTTGCTATATTGTGACAAGTGTCCTCTGTGTTGTCTGTTTTCTGGTTGATTCAACTTTATTTATATCAAGAAGCGATTTGACATCAGCTTTTTACTTTTTCTCAGTTTGTCACTCACTCCTTTTTCATTGGTTGGAATTTTTTTCACACACTCACAAAATTTGCTTTGGTCTTTCCTCAGCATGGAGCCAATCCCTTTTTCTATTGGTCAAAATTTTACACTGGCTCGCAAATTTGAGAACAATGAAGAAAAGTTTTTTATTTCATATTCACTGCAAACAAATCTATATTAGGGCAGGTTCACTTTTCACGGGATTTTAGAAAATTAACATTGCATTTGGTTTGAAAGCTGGGGTTTCATGTGATAAGTACTGATACCAAAAATTAGATTTATAGCTTTTACCAGTTTTTGAGCATTTATTTTGAAAGATCATCTGAAAAATTTATAGAAATAGTTAATTTCTACAAGATTTTGTTTAGAACTAACTTCAAAATTTTACTATTTCAAGAATAAATACCAATAAAGTTGGTACCTTTTGCATTAGATACATTGAGCAGAAAATATATTCAAACCTGAATTTTAATTATGAATCACCCCAAGCAAAATATGCAATTTTATTTTTACTGTATCTCATAAGTAAAATGCAAAAGATTAAAAAATAGCTACTCAATGAATAAGTTTTTTTAGATAATAAAAACAAGAGATAAGCATACATCAAACTGCTGGGCAGAAATTATAAAAACGAAATGTTTTAAGTTTGCATTGTTTATTAAAAATGACACTAAAACTACTACACTGTGTAACATATTGCATCATAATATAGTTAAATTGTTCAGTATAATGAAGATCTGTTGTGTGTGGATATATATTATTGGTTTTATTCACAAAACAAACATCTGAAAAAAAGTTCAATAAGCCACAAGTGTTTATATAAAACCAATTGAAAATATATATATATATATATATATATATATAGTCATCCAGAGACAGATCTGTTTCACTGTATCACTGCCCATCAGTACAATGAGACATCCAATTGCTTTTAGCCAGGATTAAAACCCGACCAAATTGTCATCAGTCAGCGATTCTGCCTCTAAGCTATGGGTGCTCTGTAGAAGACAGACTTTTAGCATGTGATATACCATATAAACACACCAGTAGCTAAGAGTGTTCTAATTCATTACTGAATGAACAATGTGTAGATGCTAGAGTAGCTACTGTTTTTTCAAAGTTTACCATTTTTCCAGAGGACTCAATCAGGGTGTGAAATTTACTTATCTAAAATATTCACAAGGGACTTGCTATCTGAAATAAAATATAAAGTTTGGTACTTATTTTTTGTTAATTTATATAAATGTTATAGAGCCAGAATATGTGCATCTTTCTAGTTTGACCATCTGAGAACAAAGAGGACGATCTTCTTTCCCGCTGAAGGATATCTCGTGCAGTTCTTGTCAGATCACATGACTTATTTTTTTTTTTTTAATGCAAGAGGTCTTATTTGATGGCCCAGTGATTTAGTATTAATGTTTTTATGCCATGCATCTTGTCGCTATACAATTTTGAATGCTCCAGTAAATTATAAATTTTAATAGGCTGTGCTATAAAACTTTCACTGATCACTGGAATGAAATTTCAATGCTAAGATTTTGAACTTAATCTTTAAATGATTTTGAAAAATAAGTTTATCTTCTGTCTTTTATTTATTATGGCAAATTTCAAATTGAATGCGATATCACAGTTCCATAACTGACCTGCTCTAATCTATATATTCTTTAATTCAGGATATAATGGATAAAATCCAAGAAGAATGAGGATGTTAATCTAAGCAAGTCATGAATTGTTAACATTTCAAATTTTATTTGGTCAGTTGAACTTCTGTCTGGTGTTCCTGAGATTGCTTACCCACTTGTGCAGCCAATACATTCTTCTTCAGCCTTAAATAAGAGGCTGAAGAAAGGATAACATTCTTCTTCAGCCTTAAATAAGAGGCTGAAGAAAGGATAACATTCTTCTTCAGCCTTAAATAAGAGGCTGAAGAAAGGATAACATTCTTCTTCAGCCTTAAATAAGAGGCTGAAGAAAGGATAACATTCTTCTTCAGCCTTAAATAAGAGGCTGAAGAAAGGATAACATTCTTCTTCAGCCTTAAATAAGAGGCTGAAGAAAGGATAACATTCTTCTTCAGCCTTAAATAAGAGGCTGAAGAAAGGATAACATTCTTCTTCAGCCTTAAATAAGAGGCTGAAGAAAGGATAACATTCTTCTTCAGCCTTAAATAAGAGGCTGAAGAAAGGATAACATTAAGAATACCAAGGATTAAATGGGGTAGAAAATGTCTCCAAAATGAAGCTGCTCTCCTTTAACCACCATAGAGAAACTTTCTTAAATGACCTCGAATGGAATGACTACATTGAATCCATAGCTGCATCCTCTGCCAGGAAGGTTGGTTCACTGTGTCGGGTCAGTAAGTATTCTTGTTAGAATCCATTTTGCACATTTATAAATATACCACTTGAATACTGTTGCCATATCTGGTTGGGTGCTCCTGTCATTCATCTTCAGGTTCTCAACAAAATCCAAAAGAGGCTCTGCAATATAATAGATTCAGACTTAGCAGCTCACCTTCAGTCACTTCCTCACCAACACGATGTAGCTTACCTCTGTCTTTCTTACAAGTATTTTCATGACGAGCTTTTTCTCTTGGTTTCCCAACCACGTGTATTTTCTTGTGCTACTAGATTGGCATCAAGTTTTACTGTCAAAATAGTTAAATATAATTTCCTCTTCTACTCTAACAGTTTCTTTTCTCAAACTTCCTTTTTGTAGAATTCCCTACCATTTACTTGCTTTCCTGATAGCTACAATCTCCAAAAGTTTAAATGCAATATCAATTGCCATTTTCTATTTACTTGATTCCCATCCATCTCTTATAATTTATTAGACATCTTCTGTACCTTGTTGTTTTTTTGTTTTTTTTTGTTTTTTTCAATCAATTGAAATTAACACACTCTATCACCTCTTCAACAATGTAATATCTTGTGTAAGTGATGAAAATCCTGTTAGTCTTGGGTTTCAAATCTGGTGCTAAGATGACCAAAGCATTCAACAAAGCAAGTCATCCACACTCTAGTAATGGATAAAATGCAATTTTTAAAAAATAATCTGTAAAGAATGGGTCAGCTGAAATATAACTATAACATAGACTTGATGTTAACCATCCAAACAAAATCTTGGAATTGTCTTAAAATATTCAAACTATTATTTCATCTTAGGTCCCACCCTTTTACAGTGAAACCGATAAAAAGTAACCACAAATTTCGTACTTCCCGCCTGTGGAACTCTTTTCTCCATCCACTCCACCCCCATCCCACCAATACTCTCATCCTTCTATTACCCTCTTCATGATGTCCCCTATAACCTAACCCTCTTTCTTATCACTTGGCATTTGGATCTGCAAAATTTTCTAATTAGTGTAGTGGACATTAGCAAAAGAATAAAAAATATAGATAAAGATCTAAAGCTTCTGGAAGTTGACAAGATATAACAATGTATGTGAGGAAGTTTGCAACATTGCACTTGCCAGAAACATTTGTTCAGAATATCTTTAACTTTTCTAATGTGGTCTTGCCTGATCTCCATTGCTACTTCAAACTTGAATATTGAATTTAATGTCTGAAGAATATTGTGAATATATGTCAGCCATGTGTTTGAACAAGTGTTACAGTTGATATTTATATCCATAGAATGTTTTTTTTCACAATTGTACAGAAGATGTTTGGTGGGAAAACTGAAGATTTCTGTATAAGAATTAATGTGCATGTTGAGTGTGAAAAATTGCATCAGACTGTAAAATGACGGTTGTAAATAATAGCTGTGAGCAAGTCTATTTGACACTATATATATATATATATATATATATACACACATATATTAAGCACTAAGTGCATTATATATATATATATATATATATATATATATAATGCACTTAGTGCTTAATATGTGTGTATGTGGCCTGATGTTACGCAAATAAGATCTATTGACATCTGTAGCTTTCCTGTGTTTTGTAGCATAGCCAGAGGAAATAAACTTGAAGGAAATATGGCTTACATGCAAAACCTCTGATAAAAACAAATCTAACAAAATCAAAGCTGATGAAGCAACAATCAAGATATTTCTATTTATTATAACATGCAATCATAATCTTTTAAGTTTTAAGAAGGAAGGAAGGTGTTGGTCACTAAAAATTAAAACTTTTAATTAGAAACACATAAATAATTGACTTGTTAATTTAGCTATGAATGAATAAGGAAGCCACAATTGATTTTTTTTTTTTTTTTTCTTTTTAGGTGGTTGGGTAGGGCAATATTTAAATTTTAACCTGAAACATAGGTATTATGTACCAATTTGTGTATATCAATGTCAGTTGTCAGGGACATTTGTTTTTATGCATCTTGTATCATTATAGAGGGTTTTCACCCCAACCATTTTCCAAAATCAGACCAACTTACTAAGACAGCGGATATCATTACTGTTATTTATTTTTAACAGTTCCAGGCCGAGAACTTTCCAGCACCCCCATTTCGTTTTTTTTTTTTTTTTTTTTTTTCTCGAGCGGATTTTACTGGCTGGTCACGTATATCCGGCTGATTTTTTTTATTTTAATTTCTTTTAATTTTTTTTTTTTTTTATTGCTTACAAAAATGTATTTTTCATAAGGAATAATGGTTGATTGTGGTAGAACCCTCAAGTTTCTAGTCTCTTCGCCATAATCACTTAGCTGTATTATTTGAATTATTGAAAGTGCGTATCTATGTGCACTAGCATAAGGCCCCTATTTTGTTGAGAATGTGCAAACTGACAGTGATCGTGTGTAGGTGCCTGTAAGTTGGCACACACACACACACACACAGAGAACTAACTCTCTCTCTCTCTCTCTGTAAGTAGTGAACGAAATTTCTTATTTTGTTTGTATTTTTAAAATAAATGTTCTGTGTCAAGCTGCATGTGGTGGTAAAAATTAATAATAGTTGTAGTAATAGATGTCGTCCAATGACAGTGTCCGAGGCCTGACAATCTGTTGACTGACCAACTTGGCTCCTGCTACTGTTCTTTCTCTACGTTAGCGGGATGTGGTAGATCTCGCCTGACAGACAAGACGTTGAAAGAGAAAGAAACTTAAAAAAAGAAAAGGTAGGGAAAAGTGACATTTGGTCATAGAGAGAGAGGCTGAGGGAAATAGAGGCCGTTGGGGATTGATTGTTAGAACGCCCAGTTTCAGTATAGTTTCGTTTTTCACCTGTTATCCCCTGGGGGAATCTTAACGCAAATGAAGCTCTGCAAAACAATAGCTAGGGACTGCCAGTAAAAACATTACCATAGCAACAAAAGACCCTCATCTTTTCAATTTAAAACTTTACCTGTCTACCAGATAAATCTTAATTAAGAAAAAAGAATGCTTACCTGTTAATATCATATCATTGTCTGATTTTTATTAAATTGACTGAAAGCTTGGGAGTAATTTTAAATTTGTTTAGTTTAACTTTTCATTTTTGTTTTATATGAAATTTGTAGGTTTTTGGAATGTTACATGTGCATCAGCTGTTTTTATTTTTGTCTAAAAGTAGTGATAATAAAAATAAATAAACTTAATAAAAATTAAGGTGGGCGTTAAAAAGAAAATACATAGCTGCAAATTCGGGCACAACTTTTCATCGCCCACACAAACTCTCAAGACCAGTCTAAAAAAAAAACCAACAGCACTCATCGACTTTATTTTACTATTGGTTATGTCCCCACGTGTAAGACTGCGGTAGAGACTGTTTTCTATTAAAATAATAATAATAAAAAAAAAAAGGCCACGCGACAAACAGTGTATTCCCCTTTGAAGAGGATTATCCTCTCCTTTTGACAGTTACACTCTGAGCCACTCATCACCTTTCTTTTTGGATAACACCTGCTTTGCGTAAAAAGGGATTAATAACCACGTCACCTTTCCCTGCCCCTGAATTAGTTGCATAGTGTAGTAGATGCACACCAACGTGAAAAATGGAGAAGGTAAACCACGAAACCAAATTTTCCGAGGCCTTCGATTTACAAAACCGCAGCGCGTTTAGTGGTGAGTATTTATTATTATTATTATTAATTTTATTATTATCATTATTATTTTTAAAGGGTTTAAACTTTGAAAAGTTTGTCGAGATTGTCGGGTTAGGTCGATGATCGCAAAAAACAAAAAGGTGGCTAGGAAAATGATTGTTTTTAAATTACAAGTACTAGCATATTAACTTAGTTATAAACTAGGTCTGAAGTTTCAGTTATCATCTGTTATTTGGTAATCAAATCACATTTGTTTGTGAAAGTAATTACTGTTTTTTTGTTTGTGTATGCGTGTGTTACTGTTAAAATGATTACCTGTTGGTTTGTTTATTTTTACCTTAAAAATATGTAGTTTAAAGTTACTACAAGCAAATTTTAATTAATACAACTAGCGTTTAGAAATTATTAAATTAATACCAGTTTTGTTTTTGTTTTTTTTAACATGAGAAAAAAAGACTTTTACTCTACACTACAGAATTTTTAATTTTAAAAAAATTAAGTTTTTTGTAATAAATTTTAAATCCAATTTAAAAACTCTTTCTAACTTGGTTAAACACGTTTTTAACTTAAAAAAAAAAAATTTTAAACAGTTTTTTTGTTCTGTGTATGTACTGTAAAATAATTGTAAACATTGAAATTTTAGCAAAATCGCTATCCTCCTTTTTTAATTGACAATCGAATATTGAACATTAATAAGTTAATGTCATTACATTAACTTATATTGATCAATATTCGATACACACTTAATGTCATAGTGTGTGTATATTATAATCAGTTGCAGGTATAATTTTAATTTTTAATTCTGTTCTTTTTAATTTTTTAAAAATGTATTTATCTTTAAAAGACAATAAGAAATGCTTGATGCTGAGAAATTTAATCTTTTCTTATTCTTAATTATTCATTACATAAAAAATAATTTAAATTAAATTCCTCAGTTAGAACTTAAATGTATATAAAAAATGAAAGGGTTCGTACTGAGTTGACTTGCTAGGTAACTATTTTTTTCGTTAGATTTTATTAGCTGTCAGCAGTAATAACTCCTGACCTTCGGCAATTTGAGTTTATCTGTTGGTAAATTGTGAGTGCGTATGTTTGACTTGAAAAAAACAAATAAACTCGGCTTTTTTTTTTCGTTTTTTTAAATCTCTGTGTACTAGGTACACACCTGTTATCATATATATATATATATATATTTTTTTTTTTTCTTGTTAAAGTTTTGGTTTGTCCGTAGCAAAAGCATTTAGAAAATCACTTTTTACTAGTTTTTATTTAGGAATGACCAATGATGAATATCAATCGCAAACTGTAGTTAAAAATTCGATTTCACAAAGTTATTGAATTTTTAGGACTTAATCAATAATTTTTTAAAAAAGCAGTCTATAATTTTTTTCACAAGTAGGAACATCTTCTACAGCAAAATATTGAAAATTTTTCAACATTTTGCTCTTCTTGCTGTATTTTAGACGTTCCTTTTTTCTTTTTTTTTTATTTCAATAAAGAAAAAAAAGTAGTGTTTAAACATAGCATAGATGTGACACAAGGCCGAAAGTCTCTAGAGCACCCAGTGAGGATCGAACTCACTACTCACTCGTAATTGATTTTGAAGCTCTGATTAACCAGTTTACACCACGCCGCTGAAAGTTTTTTTTGAAAACAGTCAAATATGAATACAAAATAACAATGACTTGAGAAAAAACATAACATAGAACTTAAAAGAATATCTAACAAAAATGCAACAAAAAGAGAAACGACAAACCTCAGTGCTACAAAGAATTGGATGTTGTGGAGAGCCGTAATCGCCTACGGAATATAGATGATTATTTCGAATCTAAATTGTTTTCCTATTTAAAATATTACAATTTCTATTTATTAGAAAATAGTTTAAAAATACTTAGTCATGATTTCAAAAGGCCGTGCATTTTTCGGCTTATACTTTTGTTTCTTTCCGTTGAAAACAGAAACTAATCTTCGCGACACAGATGTCCATTTCAATTTCATTCAAATCGTATGTGCATTTGATTGTGCACATGTATATTTTAATTAATTTAATGACTTTTACAAAATTTTACGAAATAAAAAATGCAAAAATAATGTTATTACCGAATAATCTCTGAAATGAATGTTCAATATAAATCTCAATCACAATTTCTTTTTTTTTTCTTTTTTTTTTCTTTTTTTTTTTTCTTTTTTTTTTTTTTAATTAACGGGCTTTTCAACGAAAAATTCTTTTTTTTGTTATTTTTCAATTTCATCATATTGTTGTTTTACTTTCTTTTGTATTCATTTCTTTCGACCCTTTCTTTTTCACTCCGTTTTTTTTTCTTTTCTTTCACACTTCCCAATTATTTGTTTTGTATTTCTGTATTTAAAATGTTTTTAAAACTAAAAGGAACAGCTTTCAAAAATCATTTTGCGATAAAGTATTTTTTGTTGTTTGGGTTTTTTTTAATTCGTATTTTATTTACATACAAAGTGTTTTACTTTTGAAAATTTTGTGTACCTGCGTTCGTTTGTGGATACACACAGGTACTTTGTAGATAGGTTTGCTTGTAATGCGTTTTACAGACAGACAAATCTACACCTGAGCATGTCTATGTATAAACACGTGATATTTTTTTTTAATTATGCAGACTAGTTTACATGTTCGTTTATGACAACAGCTGCTAACTTTTTACTTTAGCTCTCCCTCGACTTCCCTTTCTATTGCCTTTGTAAACCCCCTCTCTTTGATAACGTTCTCCCTCTCTTTTCTTATCTTCCTTATTCTTTCTCACCCCTCATGCTCCGTACCCCAGTCTGTTACCTACGTTTTTTTTTTTTTTTTTTTTTTTTTTTATCTTTCTAAATAACCTCTAATACTCTGTCCTTCGCCCAAATTTTCTTTGTAGCAAAGATTGTTTTCATAGAAACAGTTGACTAGGAAAAATATTCCTTTATACTATAATAGTCTCTTTTTTCCAACTGATTTTGACAAAGTGACTATTATTTTTCTTTTCATGCAAAAACAAAAAATACCTTGTCTATAATGTGGAAAAAAAAAAAAAACTTTTAAAAAGTACTAGAATTACACATGTTCTCGTATTCTCTATCAGGCACATATAATGCCTCTTCTAACTTAGATCTTAACTTTTGCTTAGCGTTTATGTAGATTTGATAAATTAAATTTGATTTTTACATATTCTTAGATTTTCCTTCAAACATTATTAAGGATTTATTTTTTGAAGATTTTTTTTTTTTTTACTTTGTAAGACAAAGCGTATGCTGGGTAGAGACTTTGAAATAAAACTGCTTTAATGAAACTATTACAAATTTTTATAATGTAAAAAAACATCTTAGATTTCTCTTAATATTTCAAGGTCATGAGTTTTATACTTTGGCTCAAAGATAAATTTTGTGTAAAACCAGAAAAAAATTCATTGGTTCAGTGAGAAATTTTGTATCGTGTTCTGAGTGGAAAATCATCCAACAAAACAAAAGACACTCTTCAAATTCATATCAAAGTACTGAAATCATCAAATTCTGACCAAATGGCAAAATATTAGAATTTATTTATCCATATTTATGAGATGAGATATGGTAATTATTTGGGTTGTTGTTCTCATCTTTGTTGCCATATTCACAATGTTTTGGCTGTTGCACACTCTGACCTTCCTCAGGAGAACAATCTACCCCAGTGATCAAGATAAAGGTTTCCTTCAGAATTCCAATCACCTGAAGAAGGCCAGAGCTTACAACAGCCAAAATGTCTTGAATATGACAACAAAGATGAGGACAACAGTCCAAACAATGTAAATATAGAATTTGTTTTTCTTTTTGTAAAGGGTTTCTTGTAAAGCCAACAACTTTTTCAACATATCAAAATCAAACCAATTTTATTTCAAAGAGAAAATTTTTATTGGATAAAGATGACTCTCACTTCTACTGTAATGTCACATTCTGCCATAAATGTTTGGGTGGACATAAATGGTTGGCCTGTTGAGTGATATCAGATTTGATCTGAAGATTCAAACTGAAGTTTGTTATAAGACATAGTGAAAGACAGGTGTTACAGTTCAATTAACCTTCTGCAATTATGTTCATAGAAAACAAATGGTGTCCAATGGACACAATAAAATGTTCTTTATAATCTTGATCCTATAACAACTGGCAAGGCACATATATAATAATCTTAATCCTTTCAATCTTCCTGGCATATATTAAAATATATATATATATATATATATCTTCAACAGATCTGACAAAGTAATCCTGGTAACTGCTCTTGAAAACTGGTTAACTGGGGCAAGAAATGGATTGTAGATTTTAACAACTCCAAAACAAAATTGCTTTCCTTTAATCACCGCAGAACCATTGCTGCTTGCCATCAGCATGGCCGATGCTAAACTCCAGGAGAGAAACACTCTATGCCTTGACATTTCCCACTGACATGTAGTTGAGCAACAATATTGAATCAGTTGCTTTGTTTACTAAAAAAGTTGGTTCACACTCTCATGCCAGAAAAGTTTTCTTGTCAGAATCCATCTTGCACATTTATAAATCTACCATTCATCTATCTATTGAATACTGCTGTTATATCTGGTCTGGTGCTCCTACTGTACAGGGTATGATGAGTAAATTAAGTTTGTGTATGCATATTTGTTTCTGATTTTGTCAAATGCAGAGTATAGTAGAGTCAGTTGGACACCATCTGTTTAAAAAAAAAACACCATAACACAATTCTCTCCACCCAAAATTTGGAAACATACTGTACTACTTGGCATTCATGCCAGAAGCTCCAATATGAATACTCAGAACAACTGTTGGCTTGCTGTGTCCCCAAAAGATGTACCGTTTATCTTTTCACAAGGCTTAAGACTCAACATGGAAGCCTACATCAAGTGCCTTGAGGAGGTAGTGCTGTGCTGGCTCAAGAGGGTGGATGCTGGAAAACTGTCTGGCAAAAGGACTCTGGACCTTGCCACCCAAACATGGAGACCCAATCATGGTTGTCAGACAATTTTTGTGACCACATGACCCCCCTTACATCTGGCCACCTAACTCCCCAAACTCAAATTTCTTGATCATTATATATGGAGTACAGTTGAGCAAGAGATCAACTATACTACTTGTAACACTGAAAGCGAGGATTACGGTAGCATTCACTGACTTAAACAAGGAGGCCGTCCAGAAGTGTTGCAGGAGATTCCAGTCTTCTGGAGGAGGCACGGTTGAAGCCAATAGCAATATTTTTTGAATAAATCTACTGTTTATTGTTTCAAGATGCTTTTATGTAATTTTTGTAAATATACCTGTTTAAATGAGATGCCAATGTTTTCATTTTTGCATAATTTAGACAATTTATTCATCGTGCACCATATACCTCAATATTTTTGACAAAATCTAAAGAAAGATCTGTAATGCAAACGATCCTCATCTGCACTTTCACTGTCTCACTGTGATGTGGCTTCCCTCTGTGTTTTTTCTGCAAATATTTTCATGGCAACAACTCTGATAAGCCATTTTCCCTGGTGATCCAACTATATGACTTTAAGCATGCTGCTAAATTGGCAACTAGCTCCCATTGTTTTACTGTTCAAATATCTATATGCAGCTGTCACTTCTATTCTAACAGTTTTTCTTTCACTTCCCATTAGTCAAACTCCCTTCTAATTTCTTGCTTCAGTGTTTACTACAGTCTTCAAAAATTTAAATGCAACATCACCATTTTCCTTTTTCTTGAACCATGTTTCTTTTTTGTCCTTTCTTCAATCTTCCCCACTCTCAGTTCTCTTTTACTTTCTGTAAATCACTCACATTCCTGTAGCATTGTTGCCTTGTTTGGGGTGAAATGATTTAAAAAAAAAAAAAAAAAATTACAAGAACCAGTTCATTTTTATAAATAATCCCAGTTGTTTGTAATATAATCAGTTTTTGTCCCAACTCTGAAAAAGACTTTCTTTAAAAAGAAAAATTCAATAGAAAAAGTAGTATGTATTGGGTGTGTCATCAACTTGGTAGTAAATAAAAACTTTGCTAAAATAAGATCAAAATAGTTAAACTGTAAGATTTTCATACCATGTGACAAATACGTACTAAAAATCCATCACACTATATGAAACAACTTTGATATATTAAATAAGAAAACATGGATGCATCTAGCCAATTCAACTTTGCCACTAATCTAGTATTGTTTAAATTCATAAAGTCTAGTTACAACAGCATAGTTCATCTGAATAATTACCATGAAAGTATTTATAGAAAAGACACAGAAGCAACATTGCAGCAATATGAAAATAACTAAGGCTGAGATGCCAGGTCAGGACCAATAAATTTGGATTTTATCAAGAATTTCCAAATATTCAGCAGGAGCACTGGAACAGATGTGGTAGCAATATTCAATGTATGTACGAATGGTGGGTTTATAAATTTGGAGAAGATTCTGGTGATAAAAGTTGTCGAGCATAACACTGAACCAAATTTCTTAGCAGGCCTAACAATAGATTCAATATAGTCTTTTCACTTCATATCAACTGTGAATGTTAGACCAAGAAGTCAGAAGAATTCACTCTCATGGAGGTTGTCATCAGCCATGTTGATGAGACAGGAAGGAGTCTTTCAGGTGATTAAAAGAAGTTTCATTTTGTGAAAATTAACAAATTGTAGATCCATCTTTTTAAATCACCTGCTAATTTCACCTTATTAGAATTATCAAGACAGAAGCAAATGGCTGTGGTATCAGCAGAGATACCAAGTTGAGAACTAATGCCATCAGGAAGATCTGTTGATAAAAATTAACCAAGTAGGTTCAAGGATAGTACGCTGAGGTGGGGACACCTTCATTAGTACAGACAGAGCTAGAAGAACGTCCATTTAAAAGAACTTTCATTTTATTTGTGATTAGATTAGATAGATGAATCAGTTGAAAAATTTGTCCTGGGTGGGGTGGAATACCATGACCTTTCAACTTACGGAGAAGACCAATATTTCAAACCCTTTTAAGATGTCGAAAGCAATAGCCCAAGTTTTGCTTTTCTTATCTAAAGCTTGATAGATGCTTTCAGCAATAATCATTAACACATCAGCAGTTGACCTAAAGAAGCAAAAGCCATATTGCTTATCTGAAAAAAGATCATGTAGTGTGAGATGCTTAACCAATTCAGTTTATTAGGGTCTACAATTCACTTAAATAATAGAATTCATTTGATTATCTCTCTCACAGACGGGTGCTAACAAGGTATTAGTCTTACCATAAAATCCTTACCCACAAAAGAATTCTGATTTTAAATCATTTGGTCCTGACCTTGAAGTGAGTAGAGTCAAGAACTTTTTAGCACCTCCAGTTGAAATTTCTCATTGTTCTGCACTAAATTCAGTCTGAAAAGGGTTAAGACTAGTGTTTGAGTCTTCTTACAAAATTTAACATGAGATGTAAATCCTAAAAGGATTTATAGAGAACTAGCAGTATAGCCTAGCGTTGTTCGGGTGTAATGAAAGCTTTAAACCTATTCCATGGTCCTGGAGCTCACTCTTTGGGCGTTGGCATGAAAGACTAAAAAGCAATAGTTGTTTCCAGTTAAAGCGAAACCATAGACTGAAAGAAAAATGAATGGATGTAAGTCAAATTTTGATTTCCTGGTATCGATATCAAATAAGTTTTTTTCATTGTAAACTGAATTTTGAAGGCTAAATAAAGTCCTCTGAGTAAATGGTATCATGGCTGAGACTAAGAACTACAATTATACCTACTTAGAGCCAAAGCCGAAGTAAAAACTAAAATAAGAGCTGAAAAACATACAGGCAGATAAACACACACACACAAACATCTTGCCTTTTTATATATATATATATATATATATATATATATAATCTATTTTCTGCACTATTGTAAGAACTGCAACCTTGAAACTTCTGAATATTGTTTCTTATGTCTTTGTCTATGAGTGTATGAAATTTGATTAAAATCGGACCACTCCTTCTAAAACCCAATTTTTTTTCGATTATCGATATTTATCGGGGGGGGGGGGTACCTCCACACAAAACCTAGCTAAGAACACTCGCAGACGTTTATAGTACAACTGTGTAAAATTTCAAGAAAATAGGTTCAGCCGTTTCAGAGTTTATAGGTCACACACACACACACACACACACACACAGTTCCATTTATAAATAAGTTTAGATTCTTCAGTAATTAAAAATGAGATCTTCTCAGATTCTTATAGATATTGATGTATTCACATGTCATACTGAGGTATTAATCCCCTATTTACACTGGGCCATTGAAAAGTCTCATCCACCCACTTTCTGTCAAAAGCTGACACCTGGATCTTTAATTGCTTTCAATTTCACTTGAGGTTTCTTGATCTGATAATTGTTGTTATTGTTTCATGTGGGCACAGCTTTCAAAGATTAACCCAATAATGAAACCTTTTGTATCACCCATACTTGGTGATGATTTGGGCTAAGAAAACCGCTTAACACTCCAACTGAAAAAAATAAAAAAAAATAAATGAAAGCTAATTTTTTTTTTTTTTTCTGATTTAATAAAAAAATTAAATAAAACAAATCTTATTTTGTCAGTAATATCACATTATTTACATTGTTTGAACTGTTATCCTTATCTTTGTTTGACATTTTGGCTGTTATATGCTCTGGCCTTCTTCAGGTGTGAGGAATTTTAAACCAAACCTTTTATTTCAATCACTGGTTTATACCATTTCATTCTATGTGTGATGCCACTTCCGGATGACATGTAGTTATCTCCCTTTAACTCAGCTCTCTAAGTTATGACTATATGGCATCATGAAGTGGCATTGCACATGGAATGAGAATAATATACGCCAGTGAAAAAGAGTGAGACAGGAAATGTTTGCCCTTTTTTTTTTTTTTAGTCTAGACTTCAACAGTGCTATCTCATAACATTTGACGAAATCAAGTAGAATAATCTTATTTCCAGTTCCTATATTCTTAGTATCATGGGAACATGTATTTCTTTTTATTGCTCATTATTATTTTATTTATCAACCCCCCCCCCCCACACACACACACAATATCACAGCAATATCAATTTATTATTACTTTTTAATACTAGTTCCAATGATTTATGTCTGAATTTCAGAGAGAAATCATTAGAACTAGTATTAAAAAAATAATTGAAGCAAGGATCTACGTTGTGGTACAATGAATATCAGCTCAAAACAAGAAATCAGAACTGAGTTCAAATTTCAGTTGAATTCGTTGCATTCACTTACATACAAATGCCCTTGGGAAAGGTATTAATCTATTACTTCTCTCTTTAGCTATGGGTTAAATAGGAGGATAGATTGGGTTCTCTAGCCTTGGCTGGCAATCAGTCTACCACAGAAAGAAATGGCAACCTACTGTGGGGAAAATCTTTTGGGACATGATTGCCCAAGTATGTATCATGTATGGCACTTAACTGACTGACATTTGGATTATCTTCATTTTTATTGTTATCACAACTTTTTGGCTGTTGTTCCCACCGACCTTCCTCAGGTGCATATTGATTTGGATAACCTACAGGGAATTCTGAACTGGACTCTTTATTCAATCTACAATTCTTCAGAAGTTCCTGCAGGTTACTCAGATTGATATATACCTGATGAAGGCCAGAGGGCACAATGATCAAAACATAACAAAGATGAGGAGAATAATTCCAGTGTGTTGTCATTGATGTTAGTTCTACTTCCACAGATATCAATAACTGTCATGAGCTGCCTTCATCTCAAACTCAATACATCTTGTTTTTTTTTTTGTTTATTTTTGTTCATTCCTTCAGTCATCGCTTATATAACAAGAGTTGTGATAGTTCAGAAATGATTTTTAATAACCCTGATAGAAATTTTCTCATTTCTAAGACTTATTTGTTTTCACCATTTGTGTGTTTTTTTTTGTTTTTTTTTGTTTTTTTTTTTATATGAGCAAGAGAAATAATAAACACCATTTACACCAAATGTTCTGCTCATATTACTTGCTAGTTAATAAATAAGTTATATCAATCAAGCAATTCTGAGGTTGTTTTTTTGCTTTTCTTTCTTTCAGACACCAACTGTGCCTGTTAAAAGGGCAGTTCTATTAGAACATGTGTAATTATTTGGTTGGAAATCTCAGTAGTGCAGACATTCTTTGCTAATTTTGGCTTTTTGCCTGCTGTCAAATAACAGACCACTTGACCTTATCACTAAGTTTAACTCTGACCACTTAAATTAAACTGTTTTTAACTATTAATCTAAACATTTTTTAATGGACAATTTTCAATTGTTAATCTTTTAATGACCTTAATTCAACTGCACAAATCTGTGCAAAAGTATTAGGACAAGAACTATTTTATTTTTTATGAGGCATATTGGCAAAAATAAACAATTTAATTAAAGTAATTTTATTTGATTTACTCAACAAATGCTTTAACAAGAAAAAATACTTGTTAGAAAATAAATTTAATATTTAGTATAATAGCCTTTTGCTTTCATAACAGCCTTCATTCTGTCAGGCATTGACATCACAAAGTTCTTCAATGTATCTAATGACATCTCCTGCCAAGCAGCTTGTATTTGTTCCCAAAGTGTGTCTTGCAAAGTAACATTAAATTTATCATTTTTTTTTATCCAAAATATCCCATAGATGTTTAATATAGAAGTTTCAAAATAACTTGTTTAATAGAAAATAGGAAAAATTAAATATAACTTCTTTTTAATACATTTCTTTTACACCTTGTTTTAAATAATATTTATTAGCAATTTACTTGGCTTTTCACCCTGTATTTGAATTTCAGTGAGGTTTTTAGAAAAATTACCAATGGTGTGCAAAAGTGTTAGGACAGGGGTGATTTTAAACTTTTTTGATGCCTCATAAAAGATAAAATAGTTTTAGTCCTAATACTCTTGCACAGTACTTTATATATAGAGATAGGTGTGCTTACCATAATTTCTAAGCCTAAAAATAATGTTTCTTTTTAGAATCTTAGAGCTTGTATGCGCTTTTAATATTTTTAGTCTAGGTTCTTGTATAAGAGTATTTCCCCTTAAGCTTCAGGGATGACACAGATCTTCCCCTCTATGAAACAAAAACATATGCTGATAGTTTTATATTCTTAGCAGGACACAAGTAGAACTCCTCACTTCTACCAAAAGTTAGGGTAAACCTATTTATAAGTCCCAGTTTGGTCTTTCTAAGATTACTAAAAAAAGAAAGTCTTTTTAAATAGTGATGTAATTCTCTATTGCATTATTCTTTCTTGTACAAATTTTGTTTCTTGAGTCTTACAATCATAGTTTTGGAGTTAGAAGTGGTTAATGGATTTTCTGACATTATTTCCTATCTGTATAACATTAGTTAAATTATAACAGAATTCAATAATTCAAAAGTTCTGAAAAACACATACATATTGGATTCTGAAAAGTTCTTGACTTGACCCATTTTCCAATATCTGACCAAACTTCTTTTTCAAAGGCTTTTTGTTTATGAAAGGGTTTAATGGGAGGAGTGTGAGAATGCCAAATCTCTTCTGTTGAATATTTTTAAGTGTGCAAAAAAAAAAAAAGACAAAAAAAAAAAACAATCTTACGCTGAGTGAAATTTGCAGAGAAACATTTATTAAAATGACTAAAATATTTTTTGCAATATACAAATTACAATATCAGCCTTGCACAAAATTTCCAAGGCAGATAGTTTTTTCAAATACAAATCAGTTTTTTCCTAGAAAACTACAGTTCATGTAAAGTAAAGGTTTTCTTCAACAATACTGGGATTTTAGCAACTTTCTTTTATAGCAACAGTTCATATAAACCAATTCCTAAGCAACAGAAGAAATTTACTTACTTTGAAAGGTTTGTAATTCAAAATGTCGCTAGTTTGAAGTGGGGAGAGAAAAAATTGACTGACCTTGAAAAAGCTACATTTCTGTGCCCTCTTGATGAATATTTAGAATTTTGGAACAAGCATCCTCAAATTTGAGAAACTCTCACAAGTTAATGAAAGTTTATTTGTATTATGAGAATTTAGAAGATTCTTCTTCATCATTAACAGTAGTAGATTTTTATCAGCTCAAGTTATTGTGTAGTTTATCTTTTCTCAGAAGTAGAATGGCTTCACATACCGAGATAATTTAATTCTTTTTGCCTGTTGACAGCTTTTCACCAAAATTTGGTTTATTTCCCTTATGCAGTCAAAATTTTCCCTCATATGTAACAAACATATTCCTTAGGGGATCTATACTTTTATCTATTTATTCTCATAAAACACTGACTGTATCTAATCAAACCACACCATATTTTAAATTCAAATTTGGCTAGAATTTGAAACCCCAATAATGAAAAATGATTTGTCTGTAAAACTAATCTTGTTTATAACTTTGTCAAAAGTAATTAAGTAATACCATTCTAAAATTCATGCTTTTTTTTTTCTTTTTTCTTGAGAGTGACTTAAAGTAGTGGGTTACTGTTATAGCGGAACATCCTGCCATACCCCAAGAATAGAATGCTCTACTTGATAAAAGACGGTAACGTGCGGTACAAAGATGAAAAAGGTCTTAGGCGAAGGCATTCACTATTCGATAAGCTATTCCGCTCCAACCCGTGGCTTGCCTATATGTATATTATTGTTAATTGTACCTTAGTATAATAAATCTGTATTTCTTATTCCTGGTATTCTTCAACTGATCATTTCATACTGTATTTCTTTTTGGGATATATTAGTTACAGTTAAAATGGTAATGATAAATTAAGTGTGTAATAGAAAGTGAATCTTATAAAGATACAAGGAAAGATAATGATTGACACTTGAAGTTGTCAATATTAAAGTATTACGAAAAGCTATTTAAGCAAAACTTTTTTTCTTACATTTGGAATACAAAGGAATTGAGGATGATTCAACTCTGTGGAAGTGGCACGACATGTTCTAGCAGTAAAGTCTGAACTAGTGGAACTAAAGCATGAAGCTCATCCGAATAGCTGCTATAGAAATTGTGATACGGTAGTGATATGCTTGTGGGGGGAGGTATGGATAACTTAAAGAGGAAAGTCCTTTAACATTTTATATTTTAATACTAAGAAATTGATGTATCCCGAAAAGGAATAAAGTATGAAATGATCAGTTGAAGAATGGAACTTCACACCAGGAATAAGATATACAGATTTATTGTACTAAGGTACAATTAACAAATAGGCAAGCTACGGGTTGGAGTGGAATCGACTATCGAATAGTGAATGCCTTCACTTAAGACCTTTCCCTTCTTCGTACCGCTCGTTACTGTCTTTTATAAAGTAGAGCATTCTATTCTCGGGGATGGCAGGATGTTCCACTATAACAGAAATATATCCCAAACAAATCTACTAGAAAACAGTATTTCCCATTTTCCTTTCAGAGGCCAGTGTACTAACAAGGTGCTGATGATATAGGCATTCATAGTTGAGATGAGAATGATTTTTAACAAAAAAAAACATTCTTTACTAAATGTTCTAAGAAGTAGGATATATAATAAATCTTTCTAAAACTGATTTGGAATTGAAAAGAAAGCAGTGATGGTTTAGGAAATTCAGTCATTCAGGTTTTTTTTTATATTAAAAATCCTAACACCCAAATTCCAAACAACAGTAAAAGAATAAAGAAAACATGTGCATGCCTGGTAATTTACATAAAATTCAAATGTGTCAAAAAAAAAAAAGAATAAAAATAAAGTTCTTGGGTAGTTGGGACACAGAAAAATCTGTAGTTTAAAAAGATTTTTAAATAGTTGGTCCACAGAAAAAAAGTTATGATAGAGAAAAAGGATTTACTGTCTTTTGTTGTTGGCAATGATTCGTTTGAAGTCCCCGCCATGTTTCTTTCAGCACATACTGTGGGGGAAGGAAAAAGCTATGCAGCCACAACTTTTCTTGTGTTCAGCTTGGAGACAGCTGCATTTCTGAAAGTAGGCTCAAGAAAAATAGGATTTTAGTTTTCTCTGATTGGTTAAATATTTCACATGGTGTTATTAATTTCTAACCAATAGAAATTTTGATTTAAATAGTGTCTCACATTGTAGAATCTTTTTGGCAAGTTTGTACCATTGTCTGTTACTGAGTAGAAAATAGTTTGTGCATGTTTTAATATGGTAATTGTGTTGGAAATAGGGTCCGTTTCCTAAAATAGCATGTACCCTGAATCGATTTATAAAAATTCAGGATGTGGCTTTAAGTAAATACTAAACACTTGAAATACTCTGGCGTAAGTAGGTCTCCGTCAATCAGGGTTGATCATGAGTAGCATCGTAGTTGTCTGCTTGGCTGGAGCGTTGGCATCTGTGACTGTAGAAACTGATGCCGAAGTGACATTCTCTGTTGCAGAGACTGCATTTATGTTTTGTTTCTGGTCTTTCAGATTTGTCACTTTGATTTCTGCAAACCTGCCTCTCCATGGCAACTTGTGTTAGCTGCTCCTCCCTTGATTTGAGTTGTTGGGCCAGGGTTCCTCTCCATTTGAACCAATTGACTGCTACGACTCTGTGTTGATGCCCACAGCTTTCATGTTGTGTTTTACAATGTCACAATACCCTAGCTATGTTCACCTAGTGAGTCTTCTTTCAGAGACCAGCTCTCTATACAGGAAGTCTTTTGGAATGTGACCGTCTGGCATGCAATGAACATGACCTAGCTGGGGGAGTCTGCGCTGTTTAAGGAATGTGAATATGGTGGGCAAACCTGCATGAGATGGGACCTCAGTGTTGGGCATCTTGTCTTGCCATGAGATTCCCAATTTGTGTTGGATACTTTTCACGTGGAAGGTGTTCAGATGCCTTTCTTGCCTGGCGTATGTGGTCCATGTTTCACTGCTGTATAGCAGTGTGCTGATGATACTGCCATCTTTGTCTTCGTTGTCAGCTTGAAGTTGGGTGGGATGTGCAAGGGTTGTGGCTACCTTCCTAATCTTTTTGTCAAGCTCTATGTTCAGGGAGAGGTTGTCAGCGATAGTAGAGCCAAAATAAGTAAATTGTATCCAGCTCAGTCATTGATGCTGATGACTGGTGGTGCTGCGGTACCTTGACTCAGGACATTTTATTATTTTATTTTTTATTTTTTTTCAAGCTAATTGTCAGCTGAAAGTCTCTGCAAGCCTGAGAGAAATGATCTATCAATGATTGAAGTTCATGCTAGGTTTGGGATGCTAATGTCACATCATCAGCAAACAATATGTCTCTGATAAGGACTTTTCATACTTTGGTTCTGAGATGGGTGAGATTGAAAAGCCTGCCATCTGATCTTGTATACAGGTAAATCCCTTCCTATGATGTACTGAATGTGTGCTTCAGAAGTAACTTGATTTCGAAGGGAGTGGGAGTGAGGACACAACCCAGTTTGACCCTCACTGCAAATGTTGCTTCGATGTGTTGCTCTAAAACTGCAGTCTCCCGCATGGAACCACTCACATCGGGGTGGCTTTGTTTTTTGGTTTTTTTGGGGTTGAATTGTTGCTCTTGTTTTTGTCTTTTCAATTTTTCTTCAATTCTTACGATGACATCTTCCTTGGAAACTCCAAGAATGGCTTTATTAAAAAATTTCGCAAAGAATTCAGTTGTTGAATATGCACAAGCAAAAAAGTTAATTGCACAACATCTATTTACTGTAAAGTTGTATGAAAAACTGATTCCCTCCTAAAATTTTTTAAATATTGAAATTTTTACAAATTTTTTGTCACTCAAAAAGTTTAAGGTTTAATCAATGAGATTGCACTGAAAAAAAGTAAAGAAAATTGATTACCACCACCTGTAAATTTGTTGATTATGTCATACCAGCGAGTGATTCCAAAATGGAGGATTGATTTACTATAATGTTGTATGAAAAACTGAGCCCCTCTATAAAATTGTTTAAATATTGAAATTTTTTTTTGATAATCGGAAACTTTATGTAATAATCAATAAGACTATGCTAAAAAAAAGTTCCAAAAAATGAAAAACAACAAATTTAAAGGTGATGGTATTCTCCTTCAGGTCTGCCGATTCAAGTAATTGAATCCCTTGAGTCTTGAAGAGGCTTGTTCTTTGATAGATCTTGGAGATCGACACTACAGAATTACAATAACAAACTTTACCAATATACACTATTTACATTGTTCAGTCTGTTGTCCTCATCTTTATTGCCATATTCATGATGATTCAGCCAGTGTACACTTCAGCCTTCTTCCAAATTCTGCCTGAGGAAAGCCACAGTATACAATGGCCAAAGCATCCTGAAGATGATAATAAAGATGAGGATGAGTCCAAACAGTGTAAATAATTACAATACCTATAAATATATCCAATAACTTCTATAGAAGTAATTTTACCAAATTCTACCATATAACAAAAACCTTTCAACAGCAGCAACAACTAAATTGAATAGAAAAATCACATCAAGATGCTGACGTTGTACACTGCTTCAAACAAAAGCTTAAGGAAGCCCCCATCAAAACAAGAAAGAAATAAGTTAATAATCTTGATAAACTCGTTTTCTGAAAACTGTTTTAAGAGAAAGATTTTATAAATTTGCACCAACAGTGATGATAACTGTTTGATCAATGAATGCCAATTGTTTCCTTCTAAAGAAACATCTAATCTTGCCAGAATAGAAAGGGAAATATTCTATCAGAATATAACAAATGGGTTTCTTGTTGCAAACAATTTTTGTTCCTAAAACTTTTTTAGGCTGGTATAATTCGTCCTGAAGATTAGATCTTACAGTGGCCACTGACTCTGGTTTTGAATAACGTACATCTCTAAACTTTTGCTAATAATGATAATCAGTCAGTGTAACAAGTGGGTCAGATTAGAAAATTATGCAACATCTGCATGACTGACATAATTGCTTTTGAAGATCAGCCAAAATTAAGGGGTGGAATATAATAACTGTAAATGTCATGGAAGATGTCAACCACAAATTTTTTCTTTTCACACAATACCAGTATACCTTTAAACATACTCATAAAAACTATTGCCTACAGCCACTGCAATAATATATAATAATGATCATGCCATAAAAAAAAACAATGGCAATATTCAAATAATTTTGCAATTTTATTGGTCATATTTTCAGCATCAGTGTTTCTAGAATGACTTCTGTCACATTTGAAAAAGATTCTGCTTCTAGATTATAAAAAGTGCAAATATTTAAAAAAAAAAAAAAAAATGCTAGCATGAAAGAAATGGCATAAAAAAGCAATGTAACCTGGTTTTTCTCTTTAGTTATTAACAAATGATAAAACAAAGGATGTTTGCTTATTGGCATCAATAAATACCTCTTTTTACCTAACAATGTCATATCAAGAAAGAGAAATCAGACTGTATAAGCAAAATTGTACTCTTATAGATCTAAACTTATTTATAAATGGAACTTTGTCTGTGTGTGTGTCCGTTACCTATAGACTCCGAAACGGCTGAACCGATTTTCTTGAAAACTTACACAATTGTACTATAAGCATCTGCGAGTGTTCTTAGTTAGGTTTTATGTCGAGGTACCCCCGATAAATATCAAATCGATAATCGAATAAATCAGATTATATGAGTGGTCTGATTTTAATAAAATTTCATACACTCATAGACAAAGACATAAGAAACGATGTTCAGAAGTTTCAAGGTTGCAGTTCTTACAATAGTGCAGAAAATTGATAATATATATATATATATATATATATATATATATAAAAGCTTTCATTACACCCAAACAATGCTGGGCTATACTGCTAGTTATAGAATAAATGTTAAAAATAGAAATTTAATTCACTTGTAACAAAAATAAGAATAAATCTTTATCTGACATAATTTTGTCAGTTTTTTGTTACAGCCATTTTTTTTTTCTTTTAAACTGAAGATTTTCTTTTCTTTCTATCAAAGATTTGCTATACTTCCATAAATTCTCTTGAACATAATGTTTTTCTTTTTCTAGTTCCTCCTGCCTTTCATGTAGATAAAGCTTTTGCAACAAGAGACAAGTTTTCTTACATTTTTACATATAAGAGAGCTACTATTGCTGGGAACCACAATGTCTTAATGAATATTAGTGGTTTCATGAATTATTGTTTGATATAAAAGCTTATTTTAATTTTTTTTTTTACTTATAATAATGGTAGACTGTTTGTATAGTCTTCCATACTAATTCAAATATAATCAATTTATTAAAATAAAAAAAATCTTAATTAAATCTTGAGAAACATTTTTTGTTAATTTAAAAAATTAACTTTTAAATTTTTTATTTGAAATTAATTTTAACTAATTAAAAATCCTTTTAGAAGCAAAAATCCATTATATTTTTAAAATAAATTTACAATTTAAAAAAATTAAGTCTGTAAATTCCAACTTTTAAAATTTTTATTTATAATTTTTGTTCAGTGAAACTTTTCAGTGTTTTATTTTTAAATCAATTTTGTATCTATCAGTATTAAACAAATAATTATTTGATATTTTTATTATTTTCAATTAGTTTTACCTTTTTAAAAAAAGTAGTTTTCATTAACTATTATCACATTTTCTTGTGTGCCTTTTTCATCTGTTTGATTTAATTTTCTATATGTTTAGAATTAACATCAAAAAAGAAAACTCTTTCTCAAAAGTTACTTTGTCTTTATTTTTTTTTTTTTTTTTTTCTTAAAAATATTAAAACCTTATTTTTAACTTATGTCCTTTTTTTGAAGTGATTGTTTCTAATGTTAAAAATTTATAATGCCAATTGAATCCCAAATATTCCATTCATTTTCTCATGAGACATTCTCAATCGTATGAAATGATGACTTTACCAACATTACAGTCATATAAAATTCTAATTAGCATTGTCTATCATATGAAAGTCATTTAACAATGGGATATACTTTTAACATTGTGCTTAATATCCAATTTTGTCATTTTTAGTCATCCATAGTTTAACTGTCCCTCGAGATTTCATCACATATGAATAAAAAATGGTGACTCAGTATTCACTTGACATCTGAACTGAGTTGACTGGAAGCAAATAAGAGTAGTCTAGTTGACTGTAGTCGGGATCATCAAGTCATTGTGAACGATCCTTTCCATAGCTGCATAGCATGTGCTTCATCAGGGCTACATACATTCTTGAATTCAGTTTTCCTTCTCCTAGACCAGTTGCCATCCAAAACTATATAACCCAGTCTGTCCTGCTATTTACCTATACCTGGTGGTGGTGGGGATATGGATTCATACCTTTCCAAAATATATTAGCGTGTAAGTGAATGCAATGAACTCAACTCAGCTCTTAGATTTCTCAATCTAAGCTGCAATCCGTTGCTCTACTCTGCAGTAAATAAATGTATTTTCCTGTACAGTTTAAGAAAAAACATATTTTCAAAATTCAGTTAAATAATCATGAGCTTAATTGTCATCAGATGTTATATTTTTATAACAGCTACTTTATTTTTTGATGGATTTCTTAAATTTTTCTGTTAACAATCATGGCCTACTTAGTAATAATTTTGGACCACAAATATTGCCATTAAAAACTGCCTAAAACCTTCCTGAATATTGCAAATGTATTCTTTATTATTTATGACTATTTTCTTTTCTTAGTTTTTTGCTATTCAGATAAAAAGTAATCTGTTAAGATCCATGATTGTCTGTGCTGAAGAAACATGAGATTAAAAAAATGTCATGATCTTAAAGTTTTGATGGTAACATTGGCTGAGACTGATACTCTTTCCTATATTGAAAACTGAATCTGTAAATGGTAGTTGTGGCAAACAATATGGTATCTGCACATTGTTTTTTTTTCATAAACTTTCCTTACTGAAGCAAAGATAAGTGCTGAGAAATTAAACACCTGGTAATAAAGCGGATCAAAGCTTATAATACAAAATGTAAGAAATATTGTTTCTTTATTGTCAAAATAAAAACAACACATTTTCCTCTCTTACAATATCATTTACTAAATATTTATATTTTTTAATTTGAATAAGTGTATTTACCAAAATCCATTGTTCGATGTTAATTTCTTTTTCACAAGCATTTTATAGAAAATCTCTATTTAACAATCGACCACTTTTCACATATTTTTTGACTTTCAGTCATCATTGCCTCAATTGAGAGAAACACATACAGTGTCATATCTCTTCAAAACGTGGGTGATGATGGCTCTCCACAACTTCTTGTTTTTTGTAACTCTTAATAAATTTTGTCTTTTTATCTCTTATAAACCCTGTTCTGTCGTCCATTTATGTAAGTTTGCTAGGTAGGTTACATGTTTTCCTCTGTCCCTCTTGCCTTCAATCTGTCCCTCTTTCTTCATTATGCATCATAGAAGTTTCAACTATCTCTTTCTGAAGTTAAATATAAGGGTCTTTTTCATTTCCATTTTCTCTAAAACATCATTGTTCACATTTGCAATCCATGGTATTCTCAGCATTTTTCTATAGAACCACATTTGTTATTTCAAGTCTCCTCTTCATCTGTGAGGAAAGTGTCAAACATTCACTGCTTTATAAGAGGACTGATATTACACAAAAGTCAGTACTCTTTATTTCTAGCAAAATTGTCTTGTTTCTTAATACATTGTTTAACTTTTGGAAGGCATCTTTCACTATCCCAGATTTCAGTGTCATATTTTTCATCCTGTTAAAACATTTCCCAAATGTTTAAATTATTGTACTTGTCTGATTTTGTTATCTCCAATTTGTAATTTGCATATTGGTCTGTTTCTTTTGCTAACAACCATACATTCTACCTTGTTGCAGTTGGTGCTATTCCTTTCTTCTCTCTTTCCTTCATTACCTTCTGTTGGAGTTCTTGTAGTTTCCTTTCCATATATGCTATCAACACAGTCATCTGCATATCTTGTTAAGATTGTCGCTTCCAGTAATCCTGGTAGAACTTCTAAGCAATTTTAAACTATTCAGAGAAATGTGAACTTTAACACTGCATACATACAAGCCTTCACTTTGTTCTGTTAATTGATCATTTTTTTTTTCTTTTTATAATATTCTAAAATTAGCCTAATAAATAATTTATGTTCATCCAACAAGCTTGCTTTTCTTTACAATTAATGACATGCTTATGTCTGTGACTGTTTAAGTTAAATGCACAAGCAGTTTTTTTATTTGTGTCTACCAGCAATAATTGCTGAGTGACTGGTTGTATTGTTAATATCTTTATATGCAAAACTGAAGATTTATTGCTTTATAAAAGATTAATTTATTTCAGCATAAATGCCTCTAGCATAAATATTAGATATTTAATTTGATTATTTTTTATCTCTAAAGAAAATATGTAAAACTATCCAGTATTTTGAGGATTGCCACTTTCATTTTGTTTTATTATATTTAAAATTTATTTAGTTAATTTTATATCATCTGAACCAATTCTAGCAGAGAACAGTTAGAGGGGAAAGAAAATGGTAAACAAAATTGAAAGAAAAACACCAAGGACACCTGGTCCAGTGGATAAGTGTTGGTTAGTTTCAGTGACTTGACCCAAATAGTTGGGAGTTCAATACTTGGTTACAACAGAATTGAACAAATAACTTAGTTATCGTCCGTTAACTAAACTCTAAGATATCCAGAAGTAGCATGGCTCATGGAATGAGAAGAATATACCTTCATGATCAAAATAAAGGGTTTGGTTCAAAATTCTAATCATCTGAAGAAGGCAGAAGCATACAGTGGTCAAACATTGTTAATATTTACTCGGGCACATTTGTGTTTTTTCAACATTTGTAGAGTTGAGCTGTGGCTTAAACTGAAACTATATTGAACAGACCATAGTTAGATTGTTGGAGAGAGCTCACAATCTAGAATGATCAAAAGTTGAACAAAGCCAGTACATTTAAAGCCTCACTCACGATGACTTGTGACTTTGTGCTAGTACACTTATCAATGACTTAGTTTTGTCTGCCCAATTTCACTCACAATGGTTGGGCCAACTCATATGATTTTCAGGCACTTTCCACTCAGTGCTACATACCAAGATAGTCTTCTTAGACTGATATTTTCAAAATATCACCAACTTGACAAATTCACTAGTGAGTGGGTCTCCTAATCAAAATACTGATATTCTAATCACACAACCATGAGCCCATATTATACGAGTAAACTACTTAGAATTCTCTTTACTAAAATCTTTTAACAAGATAAATGAACTTACTAAGGTAGGGATTAAATTTCAAAAGTTTTACTCCAAAGCTTATTTCATAAGCACTCTCTGGTAGAATTTTAACCTGTGTCCTTGTGGGTAAAGAGAAACATTGTTGGATCTCATGTACTCTAGACCTACTGAGCTACAGCTAACACAGCCAATTAGGCATGGCTAAATAGTGCATTTAAGCAAAATTCCTCTCATGATTGTATTAAAATTTTTATATCTTCCGTTTCATATCCAAATGTAAACGAAGCAATTTTCTAAAGAAGTAATGGTTTTATTTATTTATTAATCAGACAGATTTTATCACTTTAAACATTTTTAGTGGATATTTGTATTTGAGTAGACACTTTGCTTATTAAACAGAACATTTATTTATTTTCATCTACTTGCCTGAATATTCAAGAAACCCTTTTAAAGAAAAATATGCGCTTTCTGGCAGGGTTCAGACCTGCATCCTTCTGAGCAGAGGAAGCCATCATTAGATCCGATGTGCTCTAGACTAACTGAGATATGAACAACTTTGCTGATCACCAAAGTTGAATGGTGCCTTCAAGCTAAATTCTTCATAGTTTAGTTGGTCTAGGGCATGACACTTCCCTCTGTTCTGGGGAATACCAGTTCAAATTTTGCCACAGAGCACACACATTTCTTTAACAAGATTTTTCATTTAAAGACTAAGTATGACTCCAGTATTGTATTAATGTTATTGACAAATATTATTAGTTTATTTATACAATATTAATAAAGATACTTGAGTCATAGTTAGTATATAATATAGATGCTGAAATTGAAAGAGAAAGACTGAAGTTATAAAAATGAATTTATTATATAATTCTTTGGCAAGCATCATGGGACATCCTGGGTATGATGTTAAACTACATCTGGCAGCAAGGCCTCTGATTGGGATGTTGTGAGGAGCATGGAACCACCTCTTAATTGCTGTTGTTCCTAGGTTCACCCTAACCCAAAGTGGTAGCACCTGTTAGTCTCAGCTATGGGCAAATAATGGTCCCCCCACTCAAGCTAGAGTCAAAACACTAGATAAAGATAAAAATACCTTTTTCTAACAACAAATTTCAGTAGTAGCTTTTAATAGAAAAAAAAATTATCAAAGCTCCCAAGAAAATTAAATTTTGGCATCAAATGACTAATAAGGTGTTGATATGCCGTTAACCAAACCAAGCATCATGGGTGGTGGGAGTAACACTTAGCATCAAATGGATACAGATGAAGTAACCAAATAGATATCTAGACTAAGTACTAATATATGTAGGCAGAACATGTATTTTTTTCTATCCTTATTTGGACTTTGGATTTATTTCATCATGCATGGGTTTAGATTAGTAGAGTACATATATTTCAATCAGCTGCTGTAGCACTGAAAAATCTTTGCAGTCAATTCGAAGATAACCATTATATTATGTCTTTAAAATAAAATGGATATTTTAAAAATGTTTCCACATAATATATGAAAGCGGGGGGGGGGGATAAGCAAAACACATTACTCACCACAGGATGATGGATCAAAAAATGAATATATAATATCAATATATTTGTATATAACTCATCACTCAATAAATCCCGCACCTAACTAATAAAACAGCTTTTAGGCAAAATTCAACTTTATTCATTAACATAGTCTCCTTCTAGGGTGATACATCAATTCCAATGCTTCTCTAACAATTCAATGCCTCAAAATACGCCTCAGTTTCCGATATCACTTCTTCATTGAAGCCAAATCTCTTTTCCTGGAGCATTCTTTTGAGGTCTGCAAACAGCCAGTAGTCACTGGAGACCACATCTGGAGAATAGTGGATGTGGAAGCAATTTGTAGTGCAATTTATGTAGTTTTGCCATCGCTGTGATCGACTTGTGACATGGTACAGTCTTAGTGAAAGATCACTTTTTCTTCATTTGTGGGAATGTTTTTTTATGATTTTTCTTCAAATGCACCAGTAATGCTATATAATAGTTGCTATTGATGGTTCTTCCTTTCTCAAGGTAATTAATGAACAAAATACCTTGCGCATCCCAAAATACAGAGGTCAAAACTTTGCCTGCTGATGTTTGCATCATTGGTTGCTTTGGACAGCTTTCACCTGTTGCTGTCCACTCAGCTGACTGCCGATTTTATTTCAGAGTAAAGTGGTAGATCTGTTTTATTCATTGTCACATATTTGTACAGAACATCCTTCTTGTTGTGTAGAAACAGTTACAAACAACACTCTGAATCAACATTTTGTTGCTTTTGATTGACTGTGAACAAACATGGCACCCACTTTGAACACAGTTTTCTGATTGACAAATGTTCATACAAAATGGTGAATGCACTGCCTTCTGATATGTTCTATTCCTCTGCTATGTCACACAACTTCAATTTACGATCAGCCAAAACGAGTTTGTGGATTTTTTATGTTTTCTAGGACAACTGTGATTTTGGGTGACCTGAATGTTCAGCATCATTTGTGTTTGTACGGCTGCATTTAAAGTCAACATACCACCTCTTAACCATTGTTTCTGATAGAGCAGTCTGAATAACACTTACTAAGCCATTGCTTTTCTTGAACAGTATTTATTCCCATCAGAAAGCAATGCTTTATCAAAATTTAGATTTTTCCATTGTTTTGAAAATTTGCAACAGTAGCTTCACTTAAATAACTGTAATTTGTAAACTAATAATCCGATAGGGCCCAAATTTTGTCACCTGCCATTTGAAGGTAAGTACTTCATAAAATCATATAGATTATTTAATAGTTGCACCATCTGTGTGTCAGGCCTGGGACTTGTTGAGTGATGTGTTATTACTGTAAATTGTGGTATATATGATTATATACTTTTAAAATGTTTTTTTTTAAAACTGTATTAAAATTTTGTACCCACTACAGATTATGGTGATAGTATGATAAAATATTACTATAGTTAAATTTAAAATTTTTAAATGGTATAAAAAAAGTTTTCAACTCCTTGATAAGTTAGAACTGAGTTTTTTGGTATATAGCCCCACTATGATAGTTTTGCACGTGTTGTATATTGACATCTGTCTGTCCCATTGTGGAGAGAACGTGTCTTGATTGTATCAATAAAAATTCTTTCCATGCCTGATACTGATTTCTTCTTGATCACCATGATTTCAGCATGATACAAAAATTTCTCCTGATTTTTGTGTCATGCCAGCAGATCCAACCTAAGAAAGCTAAGACTTCATTTTATCAATAAGTTAGGATTGAAGTCCATTTCGTTTGTCTTCAAAATTGTCACGTCTTGTATTTTTCTTCCAATGCAAGAAAGGTAACTCTTTTCTTTTTTCTCCAGTGAAAAAGTAGAAAACTTTCACTAGTAAAAATAACTTTTTTTTTTCAGTTGCATAATTACTGATAAATATTCAAATTGTCTGAATTGATTACCCTATTTTTATGTTCTGCTAAAAATTCTTAGGAAAATATTACTTGATGACATTTTTGAAATTTTATTTACATTTTCTTTTCACACACCTGCTACAAATTAAATTATTTTATACCCATGCCAACCTAACTTTTGCTCATCTAAAAAAAACTTGTTCAACAACCTAGTTTCTTTTTTTTTGTCCACTCTATATAGTAATTACAAGTATTGGTTGTCTGCCCATTATTTTATAAAAGTTAATTCCTCAGTTAAATGAGGCAATAAATGCTCTAATTTATCTTAGTTTATTTTACATTTTCTTAATCAATATTCTTTTACTATCCAGACACTTCCCTTTAATGTAATTATGTTTATAGCTGGCAAATTGTTTGTGTTGCGACAAATTTCACAGTTGTTATTTTTTTTTTCTTATATAACACGGCATATACATTTTACTGCCATTTTCTTTTTATATTTGTTTCATTGTTACATTACTATATTCATTTAAAATTATTAGAATTAAACCATAAAAAATAGTTTGAAAAATTTTAATTAAAATTCAATAAAAGCATTCCATCATTTATTCCAGGAAGTTCTCAGAATGTGTTTATTAATTTTTACTGATTTTTAAATATTTTAAAAATCAATCAATCACACACACTCACATTCAGCATATTTTGACAGGAATTCTTTTTAACGTATATTGTTAAAAACAATAGACATTTTATTTGATGCATATTAAATTTAACAATCTTTATGTGCAAATATCCTTTTGCAAATGTGGCTGTTTCGTGTATATAGATTGGCTGAAATTCATGTCGTATATCTCAAGCTTTTGACTCACATGAGCCCTTATCATTGATGAGGGGGGTATATTAGGCCTATTATCTCAGTAAAGTTATAATTTCTGATCACTGTTACTACTTGATTCTCTGTAGTAATTCTAAACTAAAGATATTTATGTACAGTAAAATCATTTGTAATACATTTACAGTATACATATATCATTTGAAGGGTAATACATTAACTCCTGAAAAATATTTATCTTTATAATTTTTCAGATGCAAAATACAGACTGTGTGCCCAAACTTGTCAACCAAATCTTTTGACCACAAATTGCAAAATTACTTAAATCACCAAATTCTGCTGTTACTATTATTTTTATTTATTCATAGATTTGGTTATGAATTTCAACAGTTAGTGTTTGCAAATTCTTTGAATTAAATAATTGTATAAGTTTTAAGTAGAATATAAATGAGTAACTGTTTTGAATTCATATATTGGTTGGATCTGTTTATTTTATTTTTGTCATTTGATGGCATAAGGAGTGTTTAACTTTGTTCAAAATAATTTTAATTGTATTATGATGTGACTTTTTTTTTTCTTTTCTTTTTTTTTTTTTTAAAGAATTTTGGTAAAATTGGCAGATTTGTTTTAAAAATAAAAAATAATTTTTTTAATACTGTTTTTTTTAATTACCGTAAGATTAAAACAAAGAATTGTACAATTTATGAAGACAAAACAAAGAATTCTCATTCATATCAAAAGTAATTTGCAAAGTTTTTTCCTGGAGATTTCTCATTAAACAATGTTCCAGGATTGGATGGACAAATTGTATTAGATCGCAACTAAATCAAGATATCTGATGCAGGAGATATGCCAACATATCAAAAATATTCAAATCAAACATTAAAAATTATTTACTCTAGCCAGTTTTATTGGTGACTTCCACAAATGCAAAAAAAAAAATGTAATCATGGAATAAAATTGAAAATATTTTTAAAAGGTGATGAAAACTAGATACTTTACACCAACATAGAATGCAAGAGATTATAGAGCAATGACATGATTAGCAACTAATATGTACCAAAAGAGGATTTTCATTGAAATAACTTAATGTTGTTTATATGGTGACATTGGAAGACAGTTTTCTACTATGAATTTCTCCTGGGGAACTAAATGATTAATTCAACCAAGTATTGTTTACGATTAGATGAGGTAAGGATCAAGTATTTCTATTATTTGTGTCATGTGATAATAAGGATCATGCTAAATTGAAGAAAGAACCTGCCTAATGAATATGTGTGAATGAATGGTAAAGCAAATAAGGAACAAAAGTTGCTTAGAGTTGCAAGGAACAGGAAGTTGTGGAAAACCATGATCTCCCACCTTCTGACAGGATATGATACATAAGTCATTGATAGTTTTTTTTTTTATTTTTTTTTTTTTTTTTATTTCAATATTTTGTGTGCATATCATCCAGGCCTCTTATTGCTCTAACACTAATATGGTAGAAAATGTTTGGATATTACCTTCATGACTCGGACCCACCATACCACCCACATTGTAGCAAATCACCCTCCTTTCCTGTCTTTTCCATTGATGAGAAGTATGTTCCAGCTTCTTCTCACAAACCTATGGAACTGACTCCTAAGAGGATGTTTCCCCAATCACTACACTCTTACCCTGTTCAATTCTAGAGTTAACTTTTATCTTCCCCACCTATCTGTATAAACTGTTTCTGTAATCCCCTATCTCAATTGGCTCTCAGGCCTTATACAGTGTGAACTTCAATGTAGTATATTTTGGGAATTAATACTACAAATGTAACCTTTCTCCTTCATTACTTATGGAACTCCCTTTCGTATACTTGCTTCCCTGATGGTTACAATCTCTGAGAGTTTAAATTCAATGTTAATTGCCATCTCTTATCTCCTTGACTCCCATCCTTTTCCCTGACACCCTCTATATCATGTTTTTTCTCCCTTTTTGCTTTACTCTCATGCAACTCTCTTCCCACCAGTATTTTCGTCCTTCTCTTACCAATTTACAACCCCCACCCCATGATTGGTTCCTCTTTCTCTTCACTCTCTTATGTAACTCCCTTGTGCACCAATGGCAGTAATGACTTGCTTGGGGTGAAACGATTAAAAAAAAAAAAAATTCTAAATCATGTTCAATCTCGACTATGACAATTAACAAGATTGATTAATGGAAATGTTTGGTTTAGATAAATTCCCTTAATTTGATGTGTGGGTTACAAAATTCATTCTAGCTTGTGTTAGAACTTATGAATCACTTGATTCAATACTATTTTCAACTGATTTGAAAAGAAATAAGCATAACTAATTCATCCATATGGAATTTATGAATAGTATCTAATAAAATATACAATAAATAAATGTAGATAAAATCATCAAAATCCAATTATGTTTGTCCCTTGAGTTGAGGAGAAAGTCTAATGAAAAATCAACATCATTTTGGAATGGTTAATTATTATAAAAACATGTTTGCGACTGCTTTTGTAATAATTTCTGTAATTTCTACAGTTTGAATTTTCTTGGAAATTTACTTCTCCACTAATTTCTCAAAAATTTTTCTCTCATATTAAATTGAAATATTTTATTTTTAACCTTTTTTTTAATGAAATCACAGAAAGTAAATATACCTTTGTAAAAACTACATTTCAAAATTAGTATTTTATTTTCAAGGAGTCAAATTTTTGCCCTCCCCCACTGCCATCTGGAAAAGATTAGCACCAATAATCCAGTCTTCTTCTTCTTCTATGTGCCCTGTCCCTTCAGGACGTAGGCGATTATGGTTCTCCACGTCTCCCTATCCCTTGTGGCTCTTAGTATGTTTGCTCCTGTTACACCTCGCAACTTCCGTTACGTCATCTACCTGATCAGGCCCTGCAAATATGTTATCCGCTGCCTTCCACTGTCTCTCTTTCCTTCTATCTGGCCAGTCAGTATCAGGTTTTCCAAGCTCTCCTTCCTTATTGCATATCCCAGGAACTTCAGTTGTCTTTTCCTGATGCTCAGTATTAATTTCCTTTTTGTTGCCATTCTTTCCAACACCTCATCGTTGCTTGCATGTTCAGTCCACAATATCCGCAGCATCCTTCTGTAGAACCACATTTCCGCTGCTTAATCCAGTACTGCACCAGAAATAAATTGAAGGGATTAAATCAGATGTTAAAAGTTTGGGGCTAAGTCAGGGGTCAAATTTTTTAAAATCCCAGATTATATATATATATATATATATATATATATTTAGTATATCGATGCAGTAGATAATTTTCTAAACATATATACTGTTAAATATAAGAAACAATGAATGTCTGTTGTGTTTAATCATGAGCCGTTCTAAACATCGTATTTTGATTTTAATTTTAGGTAAAAAATAAAAACAAATTCTCCAACATTTGGATAATTTTTTATCAAGTTGGTTCTCAAAAACATATGTAGAAATGTTAAACCAATGAATAATAATAATCAAATTAAGCTCATCATATATTATAAAAAATTTAAAACAATTGACCGCATAGTCTCTAATAACCCTACAAGCACTCAACTAAATCCTCTACAAAAAACCAATGTAGTGTATCAATTTACATGCCTGTTCAGTGATTGTATCTCTGGTACTAATAATAAACCCACTACATATATTGGTTTTACTACAACCACGCTCTCCCATAGACTTACCTGTCACCTTTCTGATCAGAGTACAATTAAACATTTCTTATTAGACAGATTTTAGTCAACAATACAATAATCCTCACTCATACACACAGTAAAAAGAACCTTCAGATATTGGAGGCCATCTACATTAAATACAAACAACCCACACTTAATAAAATGTTTAAATCTAGTTATAACACATTACATTGCATTTAAATATATGGTTCTGTTATCATTTCAAGCTCTCATGCGTTGTGATGTCATAGAACTGCATTACAAATTTATGAACTGTATTTGCTATTTTTTGTAATTAGCGGAGTTTTGTCAATACAAGATAAAATCATCTTTGATGGTAGATGTTTTTATGTTAACGTCCTTGTAACCTCTCTGAAGATGGCTCATGTGAGCCAAAAGCTTAGAACCAACTTAATAAAAAATTATCCAAATGTTGGAGAATTTTTGTCTTTATTTTCACCTGAAATTAAAGCCAAAATACGATGTTTAGAATGGCTCATGATTAAACATAATAGACATTCATTGTTTCTTATATTTAACAATATATGTTTAGAAAATATATATATATATATATATATATATATATATATATACAAACATTTTTGTTTTGACTTTAAATTGTTTTTGTTTGTTTTTTTTTTTTTGTTTTTTTTTCATAAATAACCCAGAAAGGAAAAAACAAAAGTTTTAAATGTAAAAATTTTGTGTTCTCCACAAAAATGAAGTATATTTGGTATCTTTTATTGTTAGTAGTGAATATACAGACTCAAAAAATATTGTTTTTCTGATAAGAGAAGCTCATGAATTCACCATGCTATTTTTGGAAGGGGCAGCTTTTGTTGTATATATCAAATTTGTTTACCTTTAGACATAACAGTTGCATTATTTATAAGATCATAGAATACACTTGTATCATCTGTGTACTATTATGCATAACAACTGGCATCTTGTTTTACATCTACTGCTAAGGTGGCTAGCTAATCCCTGTTGCAGATGCCTACTTAGGCACATTTGTATTTCTTTAATGCTCACAGAGCCAACCTGTCATTTATACTGCAACTATGCTAGGCAGGTTTCTGAAAGAGAATGGCATAATCAGTAGTTGAACAACGCCAGCACACTCACCCGCCTTTGCCAATAACTTATGAGCTTATGCTAGCACAGTAATTGAGGGCTTCTAAACAGTTTTGTTTACCCAATTTCTGTCTGAATGCTTGGGTCAGCCAGGCATGACTTTCGGTTACTTACCAATGATATCACCAGCTAGGATCATCTCTCCCACACCACAGGTCAATATTATCAAGAAGTTGGCTGCTTAACAGATCTAGTATTGTGGAAGGTCTCTCTCAATTAAAACACTCCTGTTTTAACTGCTCAAATATTCACTCATTGAATTTGTTATATACACTACACACAGGGTGGTCCAAAATTAGGTGAACAGTAAATAACATTTATTTTGTGATTACATATACAATTTACTAAAACAATTACATTGACAATTAAAATTTATTGTGTACAATAATACAAAAGTGCTTAAGTTTTATCAATGTAGCTGCTCAAACTGTTGTCCATCACAATTACACAGCTTCAGGTTTGGCTCTAAGTAGGTATAATTGTAGTTCTTAGTCTCAGCCACGATACCATTTACTCAGAGGACTTATTTAGCCTTCAAAATTTGGTTTACGGTGAAAAAAACTTATTTGATATTGATACCAGGAAATTAAACTTTGATTTACATTCATTCATTTTTCTTTCAGTCTACGGTTTCGCTTTAACTGAAAAACAACTATTGCTTTTTAGTCTTTCGTGCCGACGTCTAAAGAGTCTGAGCTCCAGGACCATGGATTAGTTTTAAAGCTTTCATTACACCCGTGCAATGCCAGGTTATACTGCTAGTATATATAAATTCATCAAAGTTGATTACAAGATACTATGCTTAAACTTTTTGTCATCTAACCTTAAAAATTAACCTGTATGATCTGAATTTCAGAGAACCAATATTTATGAATTCACACCTCCCTTAAGGAACTTTGTTCTTGATCAAATCAAATTCATGAATAATTATATTGGACATACTACTATATGCCTATCAAGAAACTCACATTACACCTCTCAGACCATAGCTCAATTAAGACTCATTTAAACATACACAGAAGTCTACCAAACTCCATCCGCAACACACTAGTAAGAAAATGCAAGTATAATAGCCTCATCCTCATGAAAAAAGACTAAAAAGAATTAAAGCATTAATAATTAAAAAAAGCCAACACTCAATAACATCAACTATGATGGCCACAATGTGCTGACAGTGTTTTAAAAATAATATAACTCTCCCATCACTCTAGAAACATAAAATTTATGCATTCAGTTAAAAATAAAAAAACACCTTTGATAATGGCTAGTAAAATAGCTGAAAGCACTTAGAGATATATATATATATATATATATAACATTTGGACAATTTTTATACACCTTATGTCCAGAAATGAAAACACTTAAACACAAAAAAAATTTAAATAAAAAGCCTAATTGCAGTACCTTGTCAGTTGTTTTTAATGAAATTAACAGAAGACAGAAAGTGTGACACTGAGATCCAAAGGCATATTGATATGGCCAAGGATACATTCCAGAAGCTGAATAATGTATTGAGACAGTAAGATTTCATTGGAAACAAAGAGGATTCCTGGATTGTTGTATGATGTCTGTTCTTCAATATGGCAGCAAATGCTGGACAATCTCTTCAAAGATGAAAGAAAGACTTTAAGCAATCAAAATGTGGTTCTACAGAAGGATGCTGAAGATAACATGGACAGAATATGAGAGCAATGATGAGGTTATGAAGAGGATGGACATGAAAAGAAAGCATACTTAATATCAGGAAAAAAAACAGCTGAAGTTTCTGGGAAATGTCGTGAGAAAGGAGGGCATTATATACATCCCTATGAACATTAATGGGTATGTCCCTATCCTCATAAATGTTGGACGCTATTGTGAGGGGGAGGTTATATTGCTGTCTAGAAGTTCACCACTAGCAGTGATTATCTACTTCACACAGCTAGCAAGTATTATATTTTGTTGATGTTATAAAGATTATTTAATTTTCCAAACTCTGTTTTGGTTATTTCTCATTCAGGGGCCTTGGAGAATTTGATGCTCACGAGGTGAACAGAGGGAAGGAAAGACAAGGGAAAGCAATGTGTGACATACTTGATGGTGAAGTGGCGTTTCAGTGGAATAACAGGGGAAGGGGTGCTAAAAGCTACAAGGAATAAGATGCGGAGAGCCATGATTGCCTACATCCTGAAGAGACACAGCACATAAAAGAGGGATTAATATATATTTCTAAAGAAGTAATTAATTTTTATTTATTAACCCAACAGATTTTAAATATTAAATTTTTAGTGGATACCCATATTTGAGTAGATGCTCCATTTATTAATGTATATTTTTCATCTACCAACCGGGATATTCAAGAAATCTTATTAAAGATGTGCCACCTGCTGGAGAGTGCATCTGGAGATATATATAAACACACACACTACCAGCCATAATTATTAGGCCACTCCAGTTTTTTAAAGAAATGATGTATTTCATACTATTTTTGGTTCTTTTGTTACTACTGCACAATAACATGTGCATCAAATGAACTATTCTGGTGTCCAGTTTTTGCACTCTCTTCCCTATGCTAGTCTCTTATTATTGGCTAGCTGAAGCAAAGGTTTCCTGGTTGCCTTGTAAAATTTTGCAAAGTGATAATAACAAAAGAACCATTCTATTTTCATTTAGAATTATCCACTTAATAAATACTAAAAATAGTATGAAATAAATTTTTTTTTTTAAACTGGGGTGGTCTAATAATTATGGCAGTAGTGTGTGTGTGTGTGTGTGTGTGTGTGTGTGTTTGGACAGGCATTTTCTATTGAAATTGCATATTCTCTACAAGTTACTGCTGAAATGGCAGCAAAATTAATCTGAAAAAGTTTCTATAGGAATGCTGTGCAAAGTTTCTTCTACGAAGACCATGAGCAAAAGTTAACTTGTTGACTCCCGTATCATGATGTCTGTATGTCCATGGCAATGGAAAATTAATTTAAGAGAATCACAAATGGTTAGATTAAGATCAGCCTTCAACATCTTGGACTAAATGGAATCTACTTGAGGAAAAACATGTTATACTTTAGTGGTATTTAAAGAATTTTTTTTACAAATTGCTGTAACCTGGACAAAATATTACTGCACAGTATTACTTTAAGCAACTGACTTCTTTAAATGAGACGTTAGAAGAAAAAAATACCTTTTTTTTCCTTTCAGATTATTTTTAGAACCCAAGACCTTTTAACCATCGTTTTACTACACAACTAAAAAAATCTTTCAACTTGATGTGGACAAAAAACAAGTAAAGATTAACCAAATTGCATTTTTCTATTCCCATCCCCAAATAGATTTTAAACAGTGACTACATTCTCTAAATGGTAAGCTAACTTATATGACAATATAACTGAAGTATGAAGAGTTTCCAAGGCTTAAAATAAGTGAGTATTTTTCATTTATTTTGGTTTAATATTAACAAACTAAAAATAGAGAAATAGTTCATTTTTGTAAATTGTCTTTATACTTGCCACTTATCGTGATTTCTTGAATATAAAGCTTTGTATTTTTATTTAATCTTTGGAAGTATTTACTGAACTTATTTATTTTTTTCTTTCCATGTTATCAGTTGTGGGTGTGGTGGTGAAACTACACCTTCTTTAAGAATTTAAATCTCCATATCTCAGATTTACTCTTATTTAAATATAGAATTTTCAACAGATTTTCTTTTTTCCTCTTTCTCTCTCTCTCTCTCTCTCTCTCTCTCTCTCTCTCTCTCTCTCTCTCTCTCTCTCTCTCTCTCTCTCTCTCTCTCTCTCTCTCTCTTTTTCTCTCTCTCTCTCTCTCTCTCTCTCTCTCTCTCTCTCTCTCTCTCTCTCTCTCTCTCTCTCTCTCTCTCTCTCTCTCTCTCTCTCTCTCTCTCTCTCTCTCTCTCTCTCTCTCTCTCTCTCTCTCTCTCTCTCTCTCTCTCTCTCTCTCTCTCTCTCTCTCTCTCTCTCTCTCTTTTTCTCTCTCTTTTTTCTCTCTCTCTCTCTCTCTCTCTCTCTCTCTCTTTTTCTCTCTCTCTCTCTCTCTCTCTCTCTCTCTCTCTCTCTCTCTCTCTCTCTCTCTCTCTCTCTTTTTTCTCTCTCTCTCTCTCTCTCTCTCTCTCTCTCTCTCTCTCTCTCTCTTTTTTTCTCTCTTTCTCTTTTTTTTTCTCTCTTTCTCTTTTTTTTTCTCTCTTTCTCTTTTTTTTTTCTCTCTTTCTCTGTTGCTATACAACTTTTGCATGGGAATACTTGGTTATTATATTATCCCACCTTTTTCTGATTTGATTCATTTTGAATTTCATACCAATGTGGAAAAAGATTTGAAAACTTTTTCAAATTTTGTTCATCCTGATATATACATATATATATATATATAGGTAATTGAAAGATACAAATAAAACTCCTACAGTAAAATGGAAGATATTAACAAAAGCTAGAATATATAAATCATTAAATGAAAAATGTTTATTTTCTTACAAGAAAAAATTCAAATAATTAAATTTCTTGAAAACTAACTTATTAAACTGACATAATGAAATAAAAACTTACTACCACCGCAAGATAATTCACACTTTTAATTATATCAAAAATTCTCTCACTGTTTACTATATGCTATGTCTATAATCCTACCCCTTTTAGTTAATCATATGTACCTCAAAATTAATCATATGTACCTCAAACTTAATCTTAATTAACTGTTACATTGCTGTTTATGCTGACTTTCACTGCCACTTAACTCAAAAATCAAGTAATTCTGCGTTTAATAATTAACTTTATTGCTTTACATCTATTTCCTTTACATTAAAATTGTGTTTTCATATTAACGACACTTTTAAGACAAATATTGTTTTAATTTCAATCTCATCACATCTCAAATAATATATTGACTTCATCAGTCAGTCAGTTAAGTACTATAAGTGATACATGCTTGGGCAATCATGTCTTTTTCGAGACATGACTGACTGGGCAGAATATTATCCCGCAGTAGGTAGCCATTGCTTTCTGCGGTAGACTGGTTGCCGACCAAAGCTATAGAACCCAATCTGTCCTGTTATTTAACCCACAACTGGAAGGAAGAGACGGATTAATACCTTTCCCAAGGGTATTTGCGCGTAAGTGAATACAATGGATTCAACCGGAATTTGAACTCAACCCCCCGATTTCTCGTTCTGAGCTGATATCCACTGCACCACAACACACATCCGCACATTGGCTTCGTATTTGTTTCATACTTATTTAAACTGACACTTCCTTTCCCCATGCCAATACAATCACATTACAACACTTTAATGTCTCGATATTCATTGGTCTACACCCGCAAATTTTAAATGATGATAACCTCCCACTCCACTACATTCACTTAATATGGTAGCATATTTTTTTAAAATTCCTTTATCAATATCTATGTATGCCCCCGCCACCCCCGGTAACTGAACCATATTTCACAGCCTGATGTATTTAGCACCAAAAATTGATAACTTAAGTTGCAGTATCATAACAATAACAACTAATATAATGGCGTTATACTCATTTCCAAGCATGCTTGTCTGCTAGGGGTGGCTAGCCAATCCCTATCACAGACACATTTGAGTTTAACGCTCACAGAGACTGCTTGTAGTGTATACTGCAACTATACTGAGTGGACCTTACTTTCTAGGAAAAAGTATACCATCTTGTACGATCAGCAGTTTTGAACAAAGTTAACACACTCAAACCCTCAGTCATGATGACTTGTCAGTTTGTGCCAACACAAAAATTGAACAGTTTTGTTTATCCAATTTAACTCACAACACTTGGGTAACCTGTGGTATGGTTTTTCAATGACTTCCCAAATGAACCACATACTGGGATCACCTCTCCCAAGCCAGTGACATCAAGATGTCACCTTCCTGACAAATTGCTCATGAGATTCAAACACAGGTCTCATGATTGAAAAAGGAAAATTCTAATCACTTGGCCACACACCCATATATGTATATATTTTAGCAGTAATAATAATACAACATTAATAATACAAATCAATAACACCTAAATACATAAAAATTATTAGAATTAGTGTACTTAAAGGCTACTAGGATTTTTGCCAAGAAAGAGATCAATAAAGTGATTATAATCAATAAAATACTAAATATTTGTCTATATTTCTGAGATGAGGTATTGTAATTATTTACATTGTTAGGACTGTTGTTCTCATCTTTGTTGCCATATTCACAACATTTCAGCCATTGTTTTGACCGTCTTCAAATGATTGAAATTTTGAACTGAACCCTTTATTTCAATCACTGGGATAGATTGTTCTCTCTCGCTTTTTTCTTTCTCTCTCGCTTTTTTCTTTCTCTCTTGCTTTTTCTTTCTCTCTCGCTTTTTTCTTTCTCTCTCGCTTTTTTCTGCCACTTCCAGGTATCTTATCTATCTCCATTTAACTCCACTCTCTAAGTTTTTTTTTTTATTCACCACTGCTGTAACCAGGTATTGAACTCACAACTCTTTGGGTCAAGTAACTGGATCCATCCAGCATTTTTATCCACTGGGCCAATAACAATAAATTGCAAACTTATTTTTTGACCAATTCCAGAGTTTAGTGTAAGACGGCTCATCATGGTCAGAAGGTTTGATAAATCTCTGACCCTGATGAGCTGTTTTAAGTGAGTTGGTGAGGAGAGAAATTGCTTGTCAATTTATTAATTTACTGACTTACATATTTCTGGGTTGAGGAGTTATTTACTTTCATATTAATATCCTTATCTTTCTGACCCCATTTTGGCTGTTTTTCTCTATTCTTCTTCAGTTGTCTATCAATCTGGCTAACCTTCTGGGAATTTTGTGCTGAACACTTTATTTAATCAACAGATATATTGTTCTTAATTAGCTGTCCAATTCTAGGGATATCTCATCTTGGATTAAAGTATTGGTTCATGAATTTGTTGGCATAGCAATTGTGAGTTCAATCCCTGGGCTGGGCAGTACAGACTCCAACAATAAACTAAGCAGTACTAAAAAAAAAAAAAAATGAAATATGGACAGGGGAACAAGGTCAATCAATCTTTATAGATTGAACCTTATATTCAATTTGAAATTCCTTAATGGTTACCTGGAGCAACAGACATTTGAAGAAGACTGAATGAAACAATGCCTGAAATGTTATAATGCTTCTTATATAGTAGCAAACCACCCAAATTCCATCCATATACCATCAGTGAAAAGTTCCATTTGAACCGCTTCTTCCTGTGAGCGAGCGCTCTGTGGAACCAACATCTTAAGAGATTGTTTTTCCAATCACTACAATCTTGACCTGTTTAAGGCTAGGATTACCATGATTTTCCCTCTATTTGCACAAATTGCCTCTTAACCTGACCCTCTACCTCAGCCTTGTACAGGATTAACATTATGCAAAAATAAAACAAAAACAATAAAGATATTAATCTAAATGTAAATATAAACTGTTTGCTGAGGAAGGGACATTTTTTTTCTATAAAAAATTTTATCTGCAAGCTTAATTTTATTTTCAAAGAAAAAAATTTCAAACACTTGTTTGGTCTTTAGACAATTTTCCAACAAAAAAAAAAATTATGTAACTTTTGACTTTTCTAACAATTTCTTAGAAATTTATATGGAAATATGAAACCATTTTATTACAAATGAAAATTTCAAACCAAGGGAAAAAAGGCAACCTTCAATTTTAAGGAAAAAATTAACTGAAAACTTATAGGTACAATGGTTGACATTTATTTCCTAAGTTATTGCTAATGAGTTTAATTTTCACAGGTGTGTGGATAAAGTTTAATAACATCTGCTAACAATGACATGGTCGAATAAAGACAGAAGTTACTTAATAAAGTTTTGTGACTAATTCATTTTATAAATGATTGTAATCATGTTTGTTGTAAGTATACAAAATCAGTTAACAAATAATGACCAATTCTCACCTGAACTATTCATACTTTTGACACATTGATGTTATTTACCTTTCAATTTTTATGAGAATTCTCATGAATGCTACCCTTTCTTTTTTAGTTGACAGTCAGGGTTTACTTGATAATTACTTGACTACCTGTTGACTACCTGTTGTAAAATATTTAAAGAGGTCAGTCTGACATGTTTTTCAACTGTAGCTGTTTGTATTTGCTTATATTCAATGCATGCATATTTATTTTCTTTCTTCTCTTAGAAAAATTTTAATTTCTTTTTAAATCTACATGTGTGTTCACTAAATATATAACAATAATGCTTTATTAAAAATGAGGTAGTTTTTAGTTTTAGTTTTAATTCCAGAGTTTCACTGGATAAGGTTCTTTAGACAGAATTTTCATTTTTACCAAAACTGATTTAATAACATTTCCTTTATTCATTTATTTTTAACTTTGGAATAAAGTGCCACAGTTTTTTTTGTTTTTTTTTCATAAAAATCACATTGGGATAGTGAAAGATGCCTTCCAAAAGCTAAGCAAAGTATTAAGAAACAGGAAAATCTTAGAAAAAAAGTACTTAACTTTTATAGCAATATCAGTTCTTTTCTACAACAGTAAATTTTGGATAATCTTCTAACAGATGAAGAAAAGACATGAAGCAACAGAAATGTTGTTCTACTGAAGGATACTGAGAATACCATCAACCAAACATGTGAGTAATGATGTTTAACAGAAAATGGAAACAAAAAGGACACTTACATATAACATCAAAGAGTTGAAATTGAAAAAGGCTTGAATAATTTGACACTCACAATGTATACTGAAGGCAAAAGGGACAGGAAATCATTTTTCCCTAGTGCCCCAACCACACGAATTTAAGTGTGCTACTTGATTGGCATCTAGGTCCCATGCTTTTACTATTGAAAAATGTAAATAAAACTGCCACTTCTACTCCAACATTTTGTTTTCTCGAATTTCCTGCCAGTGGAATTCTCTTCTGTTTACTTGCTTCTCTGATAGCTACAATCTCCAAAAAATTAAATGCAATGTCAATTACTATCTATCTTCTTGGATTCCATTCATCTTTTATCCGCTACTCAATACCCCCTGTACCCAATTTTTTTCTCTCACTGTAAGCCCCTGTGAACTAGTGACAGTCCCACCTTACTTGGGGTGAAATGGTTAAAAAAAAAATATATACACATAATTTTATTTGAGGTGAACATATAATTTTATTTACTTTAGTGGATACCCATATTTGAGTAGACACGCTTACAAAGACATTTTCCTTGACTCAAGACCCACCCCACCAACAGATTGAAAAACCAAATTAGAGAGTCAAACTGGAAAGCTACTTCAGACAATAAAATACTTCTTTTTCACTTCATCACTAAAACCAAGTAGCATCTCTGACATATATAAGATGAAATAAATATTGTTTAAAAGAAATGATTGGTCTATACCAATACAAGTATCTACTAAAAATAACATTTGAAGTAATAAAAATGTTGGATTTAAAAAAAAACAAATATCCATTAACTGACTTTATATATAAACATCCTGTTATGCTTGCTTGTCTGTACTATTTAGGACTTTTAGTATCCACTAAAAATAATGTTAAAGTAATAAAACATTATCCTTTTAAGGCATCCTATATTCCTATATACCTTGGGAAAGGTATTAATCCATCTCTTCCTTCCAGTTATGGGTTAAATAGCAGGACAGACTGGGTTCTATAGCCTTGGTCGGCAACCAGTCTACCGCAGAAAGCAATGGCAACCTACTGTGGGATAATCTTCTGCCCAGTCAGTCATATCTCTTTCGAGACATGATTGCCCAAGCGTGTATCACGTATGGCACTTAACTGACATATCTATATATATATATATATATATATATGGGTTCAAGTAAACAGTAGCAGGGATAGAGCATAAATGAATATAAAATTCACCACCTACCAGTGATATCCTGTTTTTTTTTTTCGTTCTTATCTCTATCTATCTATCTCTCTCTCTCTCTCTCTATATATATATATATATATATATATATATATATATACACACACACACACATTCTATTATTATGATTGCTTGTATATACCATTTAGGATTTTCTAGCCAAGATGATTCTCAACATTCAGCTGTTCTGGGATGAAATTTGTTACACCCTCTGATAATATTGAACAGGAAGCAGTTGGGGAGTGTAAGAGTAGAAAGGTGGGTTATAAAAAAAAAAAAATGACAGGTGAGAGGGGTGGGAAATAGGTATAGAAAGTATAAAAATATAAGGTTTGCTGGTTAAATATCAAGAAACAATGAAAGATTGGAAGACAGGTCAAGTCAGAAAGGTGTGAAAAAAATTGATAGGTTATTCTTTGAGGAGATAAGCCAAAAAATAGATAAGAGCGGATGCGGTAGAAAATATCTGGCCAATCTTTATTCCTGTTTCATATATGAAACTATTCTATGTTTGTATGACATTTAAATGAAAAAAATGTACTGTAGTGGGGAAGGTGAGCTACATAAGATAGGAAGAGATAAGATTAAGAGGATAGCAGCGAGGAAAATAAAAGCATGAGATAATGGATAATTTTAGTTGTTAACGCCCTTGGAAGTTTCACTAGACTAATTAGTTCCGAATAAAGATTAGATAAATTTTCAGGTTGGAATTAGATAAAGGATATCCAAAAAGTAAAGTACAAACCTTTACTAATTCAACAGTTCGTACTGTACAAATAAAACTGTATGTTATTAGAATTATGACATAGTCACCATCATGACTGATGCACTTATTTCAACAATGCATGAGCATATACTGTCCTCAAAGAATGTAATGTTATGTGACTGGAGCTTGTAGGGTATGTGGGCCATGCTGGGTACAAGGCCACTTAAAAACATAGCCAACAATCCCTACATTTAAAGATATCAGATCGTTGAAAGAATAAGTGTTTCGTTTGTAAAATAAGTCAAATTGTATTTACTGAACAAAATAAATTTGTAAAAAGAAAATGTTACATCTGAAAAATGTACATAGTTAATTAATTTGTAAGAGTTAAATGTTCCAGAGTAATAGTAGTAAGTGGCAGAATGTGTATATTTAAAAAGATTAACAGGTTACTCATAAAGTCTGGGTTTCTTTCTTTTTTATGGCCAGCGAGAAAGTGAAAAGGAAGGTGAAGCAATAAAGGAAATTGTACTTATTGGAGTTTAGTTTTTAGGAGTCAGTTGAAGTATCTTGTTGTTGTTGCTTCTTTGACTGGGTGTGAGTGAAGACAAAGAAAAGAAAATTGGAAGGAGAGGAAGAACAAATGTATGTCAATGAGATATGACAGGGTCAGTGTCTTAATTTTTCTTGTTACATTTGTAGTCTCTATGCTCCCATCTGACTGACTGACTTTCCTTCTCTCCTCCTTTATACCAATTCACCTTTTCACACTGGATTGCTAACTTTTTGCTCAGTTTTGCAAATTGCTTCCTTTCATTGGTTAGAAAATTTAACATCAGTTGGTTGCAAAATCCCAGCTTTGTCTTTTTCTTTCAGTATGGGAGGGTTGTTGAATGATATAGGATTTGTATCCTATAAGATAGCCTTGTACGTCTGCAACAACCGTTTCCTTGATAATTCATTTGAGAGACCCAAACAGATGACCTGAAGGAACTGTGAGGAAAAATGAAGTAAAACCAATGAATAAAATACCAATGAATACAAAAAATAAATTTTCTCATGATGCCAGTTATAAAGAAACTGGAAAGGGTTTTTCTTCAAATGTTTGATATTTTTTTTTATGACCCCACTTCTGGAAAAGACAGAATCTTTCTCTATCTTCTCTTGGCTTCAAGATGTGACACATGTGATAATAGCATTCGCACTAGGGAATGTTAATTTCCCCAGTCCACTGATGACTGGAATTTTTCCACTTGCCAACATCGTCAGGCATGTTTTTAGCAGCCCTACTCATGAAGTGCGTTGTGGTGCAGTGGATATTGACTCAATGACAAATCAGGGTGCTGAGTTCGAATTCCAGCTGAATCCTTTGCATTCACTTATGCACAAATACCCTTGGGAAAGGTATTAATCCATCTCTTCTCTTCAGTTATGGGTTAAATAATAGGACAGATTGGGTTCTGTAGCATTGGTTGGCAACCAGTCTATCACAGAAAGCAATGGCAACCTACTGCAGGATAATCTTCTACCCAGTCAGTCATGTCTCAAAAGAGACATGATTGCCCAAAGCGTGTATCATGTATGGCACTTAACTGACTCATGAAGTGGAGTAAACTCTGTATAAAGCTGACCTGAGTTTGACCAACTTCACCCGTTCATATCCTTACTCCCTGTAAATTTTTTCAGAACCAAAAAGAAAAATGGACATATTCAAGAGACATTTAACTTTGTTTCAATACAGTCAACATTAAAGCAATAAACATCTGTAACAGAGACAAGTTTTTTGTCTACTCCTATCTTTGTTCATACATTAAACTTTCCCAGAACCAAGTCAGGTCAATGTGGCATATATAAAACATACCAACCATATTACTGGAGCCACACTTAGATCAAATTGGGTGTGTAAGAGGTGGCATTGTTGCATTATTGTAGAACTAGATTACATTTTCTACTATCCATCTTCTCATAAATTATTTCATAAACTACTAACTTTACAAATCAAGTTCTACAGCCATATCATAAAATGTTTTTTCTTTTTGTAGTACATACTACAAATCATAAAAAAAACACTACACAAACTTCACCATATACCTCAAACACATACTACATCCACTTGTAACTGCAGAAAAAACATGCTTGTCTACTAAATAGTGATTGCCTACAAAAAAATCTAATATACAGTAAGATCCCAAGGAAACCCAGCAAAAAAACAAAAAAAAAACATGTAAGAATAACTAAAGGTCCCTGAAAACAGAAGCTACACACATACAAAATGTCATTTAGAAACAAAATATGCAAATAGTACTACACTATTAAAGCATAAAATGCAAACTAAAACACAAAAAAATAATATGGGAATAAAACAGCACTAGCTTACAGCAACGCCTCAAAATGATGTAATCTCTACTGAGTGAAGGAAATAGTGATAATTCTTGTTCCAAAACAAGATGAATTCATAAACCAAAGATCAGGACTCGCCAAAAATATACACAAAAATAAACTCTTTCTATACTACCTGCAACCATATAAATACTCAATTAAAATCTTTTTACTTATTCTAATAAATTTTATTCCAAATACCAAAACAAAGAAAAATGTATAAAAAAATAAACAAAACTAATCTATATAAATAAAAATGTACTTGTCCGTTTGTTACTTTTCGCTAATCTAGAAAACGGCTGCTCCAATTGTTTTGAAATTTTATTATAGCAGTTTAATCGAATACGAGCATGTTTTTATATACCTTATATTAAAAAATATTACGATATTAAAAAATACATATTTTGCAAATCTATGAGAACCAAATCAAAAAACTTTCATTTCCAATATGGACGCATTTACAGACAACTTTATTTCATAGAAAACATAGGAAAACTGCAAATTTAAGGTAAACGAAGCCTTTTATTATTATTATTATTATTTCTACTTTGGTGGGTGTAAACAACAGAAATCCCTTTACTTTTTTTTTTTTTTTTTTTTTTTTTTTTTAATTTCTATTCACTTTTTTTCAACAAATTATTATTGATATCCCATTTATTTCATTGGTTTAGTAAATAAATTCTTTTTTTTTTTTTTTCATTTAACCAAACTGAGACATAGCAAGCATGGTACAGCTAGTAATATATATATATATATATATATAGAGAGAGAGAGAGAGAGGTCATGACCATAAATAAACCTAATCCTATTTACATACACACTACCACCCAACCAGAATAAGTCAGCAATCCAGAGGTCATGACTGTAAATAACCCTCATCATTAACCCTAAACAAAAGAAACTAGGAAGGGTTGGTTTCCTCCCTTTAGTATAGTTTGAATTTACTAGTTACCTGATTAGGTTGCTAATCAGGTAATGAGTAAATTCAAACACTATTGTTTGTACTTTGCAAAAATGTTCATCTGCATTTTCTTAACATCAGTTTGGCACAAGATTAACATCGGTGTTTTTCTCTTCTTCAGCAGATAACTTTGGTTATTATTACTTCAAACTTTGGTTGACAACTAGTAACTTCAAACTCCAACTGACTGGGACTCGAACTGAACTGTGGGTGGCGACAGACTGCAGCGGTAACTAACTGGGAACTTGCTTCTCTACGGGCGGCACTGGAACTTGAACTGACTTTAGCCCCTGTGGGCTCTTGTATTTATAGGTATCCCTTTTTACTAGTGGGGTGAGGATGCATAAATTGTTATGAAAATATCCTAAAATTCAACCAGTCCTCTTTTCCTGTTTCATACTTCCAATCATGGAAGATTTTACTCCTCCTCTTTGGAGGAGTTATTACATGACATCAGCCTCTCTGTTGTTGTCTTTTCTTTATTTCTATTTTTCACTTCTAATCATCGAAGGTTTTCCCCCTCCATTTTGGGAAGAGTTATTACATGACATCAGCCTTTCTCAGGGAAACTTTAAATGGTCATTTTCCCAGTAATTAATAATTGTCCCTTTTCTTCTCTTAACAGATCAACTTAACCTTTGCTCTCTCACCGAATTTCCATCTGGGGAAATATGAATAAAAATCCCTTTCTTTAACCATTTTGTTTATACTTTTCAATAAGGTGATCTTATTTTGACTTCCTAATCATGCCAGTTGTATATCGGCTGTATTTTGCTGAGAATTTATGAAAATAAATAAGTAAAAATTTCTTCCTCAGTTGTTTTTCGTCTATGTATTGTGGGTCTGTTACACTTATTTCAACACGGTGGTTTTGACATTTGATTTCTAATTATATCAGCTGTTTTTTGCTGAGGATTTAGGAAAATAAAAAATCTAAACATTTCTTCCTCAATTGTTTTTCATTTATGTAATGCAGGTCTGTTACACTTATTTCAACATGATCGTCTGACATCTGACCCCCCATAGCCCAGCTATTTATCCTAAGTAACAATAATCATAATTGCCATTTTTATCCCATTCCTATTTTTAGCCAATTTGCAATCTTCAAAAAACGAACCCCTTTCCAAAAAAAAAAAAAAGTTTTTCTTGTCAGAATAAATCAAAATGATATTAGTTAACGCTTTTCTTTTTATTTTGTAAAAAAAAAACAAAAAAAGTTAACCCTTTTGTCCATCTGCCATGTTGAATATTGTATAGTAGTTACTTACATGTTTTAATTTAACAGTTTACTAATATATATATATATATATATATATATAGTCATCTGCAAACAGATTTGTTTCACTGTATCACAGCTCATCAGTACAGTTAGACAGCCAATTGCTTTTTTACCCAGGATTGAAACCCGACTGAATTGGCATCAGTCGGCGATTTTACCTCTGAGCTCATATATATATATATATATATGTGTGTGTGGCTGGACACTCATAAGCAATGATACCTGTGTACCAGGGCAGCTAGCTAATCCCCATTGCAGACACCTGCTCTGATACATTGTCTTTGTTCCAGAGCTCACCTTTTGTTTAGTTACAGTTTCTGGGAGAGAGCACATTATCTGGCGTGAACAACGATCTAAACAAGGCCAGAACACTCAAACCCTTGGTCACAATGACTTGTGACTTTAAGCTAGCATGATCATCGACAACTTTTCAAAAGAAGCCGTCTACCCAATTTCACTCACAAGACTTGGGTCAACTCGTGGTATGGTTTTCAGGTACGTTCCAAAGGTGGCAGTATCACCACCTCCAGACTGATAATATCAATAAGTGACTTTCCTAACAAATCAACCATGGTGAGATTTGAAGCCAGGCTTCATGGTCAAAAAGCAAACATTGTAACCTCTTGGCTACATGACCGTATAAATATGGGAATTTTAAACAGAACTCTTTATTTAATCTGCAGGTGTAGATTTTTCTCATTCTGCTGTCCAGGTTTCAGGCTATCTTTCCTTGATTTTATTTATTTTTTTTTAATTTTTTTATTTTTTTATAGTACTGCTCCATTATTGCTCACTCTGTTTCCAATGTCTGTATTACCCAGCCCAGGGATTGAACTCACAATTGGCTATGCCTCAAAATTCACAATTCAATGCTTTAAATCCACTTGTCCATGCAGAGAGAAATTGGTCATTAGAATAGCAAAATTATTTGATAACATTCTTTTTATTCCAGTGAAAAACATATAACACATTTTTCTCACACTGAGAACTCTATGAATATATCAAATGCATTTTCCTTTACCTCATTGAAAATCTAATTTTAGATTGTTAATCTATATATATATAAAAGGCAATCTGTGAGTCTGTGTGTGATTGTAAGCTATGCATGCCTGCATTTTTTAAGCTACACCATTCGAACTTTCTAGGGACACATATCTACAGGGAAGCCAGGTCAACACATACATTTTGAGTTTAAGTTCAGCAATTTTCCCTTTCACACTTTTTGGCCATTGGATCTGATTGTTTACATTTGCTCCGTAAAACATTTAAGATCTATGATGGTTGCTAGATTACATCACAGAAATTAAATCACACGTGTAAAATGTGACTAAAAAAAAAAGTGCCTTTACATTTAATTTTTATTCCGACGTTTTAAAAATTCATTTGGTCAATAAAAAAAATGTGAAAATTTTTCCCTGTAATTTTGAAACAAAAGAATTATTTTTAAAAAAAATGTTTTTTCAAACAAAAACAAAATGTAAAAAAAAAAAAAAAAAAAGTACCAATGGTTAATTTAATTAAGTCTTTTTTTTTTTTTTTTTTTTTTTTTTCAGATTTAATATTTCATACTTCAGAAAATAAAATTTTTAAAAAAATAAAGCCTTTTTTATTTCGCTAAATATTTCATGCAGGAAATTAACTGTCTGTAATTCATCTACATTTTTAAATATTCAAAAATTCATTTAGTCAACAAAAAATGTAAATATTTTCCCCTGTAATTTTGAAACAAAAACAAACGCAATGTTGTTTACAATGTCACACAAAACATCAACTCACGTTTATGCAAAACAAAAGATAAATTTTTTAATGGAATTTTCTAACAATTTTTAAACAATTTTTTATATAATTATTTTTTTTTATATAACTGAATTTTAAAGTGTCAGTGACTACAAGCACTCGGAAATTGCAACACGCTGCATTAATCATCTAATTAAAAAATGTTCTGCGTTGCATGGGCAACACCGGGCTATAATGCTAGTAATCATATAAAATAAATATTTTTTTATTGAAGGTCTTAGGGTAAGCGTTGGCCATAAGTGTATTAAGCCGATCCATTTATCTTTCACTGATTGACCAACTGTTATTTTTTTCTTTATCATGTGGTATTCAAGCAGTGCTTCTTTAATCTAAGGGTAAGCTGTTGATGAAGTATTTACATGAGATTAGTGCCTTTAACCTCAGGCATTTGTAATAGCACAGTAGCTTGTCAACAATGTCAGTTGTTTAAAGATTAAGTCACTTAATAAATTGGCACCTTATGACACTTAAGCAGAAACCAACAAGGCTCACTTCTTAGTGTCTCTAGTACATTTTGCAATCGGGTTTCATCTATTTATCCCTTGCATGTTAGTATATACCTGGATGTGTCAGTCCATATGTCAGATGATTAATGCTTTGTAATTGTTGGATCAAATTGGTATTATTACTAAACTGGCATAAGTACATTTTTCATTTCACAAATCTTAAGCATTCTACAATCTATAGAAAATAAAAAAAAACAATCATTGTTTGATTTTCTGGGATAAAGTGTTATTTACATAAATCCATTAATTCTTGAGAAAATTGCTTTGTGTACATTTCATAAAGAAATCAAGCAGGTGTGGAAAAATCTGAACAAGGAAATGTATATTCCTTAAAAGAGTAAATAGAACCTTGCTGGTCTGTGACCTTCTCTGTGATTGAATGATCTAAAGTTTCACCTGTTACGAGGATGCATTTATATATAAAAATAATAATGTATAAAAAATTGTAGTAAGGGATTCTATTGAGTCCTACTTGTTATTACAAAAAGTTTTAATTCACGAAGTAGTCATAAAAATAAGGAAGTTTGAAATAGAATGTTTGGAAGATGCTAGAATGTCAAAAAATTTGAGTAAAATCGAGAGAATTCGAAAGGTTTTAGAAATATGCAAATTAGGTGTTAGCCCCTATAAAAATAGTTTTGGAGAAAAGAATAGTTAGTTGTTAACAGGATTTGCTGACATTATCAACTTCGGCCCAATTTGTGGATCTGTGCATCCAGCCTAAAGAATCACTAAGAAAAGTTGCCGACCAACTAAAACCTGAAAGAGAACCTCATGGAACTAAAAGGGTAAAGATATTTTTGACTCTTTCATTGACCAAACTAATTAATCTTTATGTACACATTTGAGGATTTCCAAAAAGTATAGAACTTAAACTTCTTCGCTATTTTAACTGGGTAAAGATATTTGACACCTTCCCCTTTGTAACATTACAAAGGGGGATGCTAGTTCAAACACTGCTGCAGAGCACATTTTTATTATTAAATTTTCTCAAGTGTGTATGCCAGTTGATATAATGCGTAAGGCTTAAAACAAATGGGGGTGTTTATTGCAAATATGGGTGTCCATTATTTACACACAGACTTTGTTGTTGTTATCAAAACATTTCACTGTTATACCCTCAGGCATTAATCAAGTGGTTGCGGATCTAAATAACCTTCAGGGAATTTTGAACTGAATTATTTATTCTATCTACAGGGATAGATTGTTCTGATTCCAATGACCATGTCTAGTTATATCTCATTTTGTTTATATTTAATATTGCTCAGTTTCTGCTCACCCCATTTCCACTAAGTCCAAGTGTGCACTGCCAGGTCCAGGGATTGAACACAATTACTATATTATCAAATTCACAAACTAATACTTTGATTGGAAAACTCAGAACTTTAAACATAACTTTTAATGTTTAATGTGTGTTGGAGTGAGTTAACTAAGAAGTGTTCTATTTAACAATGGCAGGATATTCATATTGTGAGCAGGCAGATATGATTTTTACATGCATCTGTATGAATGATAATAGACACGAGGCTACATGGCTGTATCGGATTACATTTCCAAAGTCATCCGACCTTTGCGGCTGTTTATCATCACATTGCTGAGAAATGATCCATGGCTTCAAAGTTGTAAAAGTATTCTTAGATTATGTATTTAACAGTGTCTACCATGAAATATAAACTTAACTCAAAATCAAAGAATTTGCAGATATGTTTGTGTGATCTTTTGTCCTTGCTTTGGTGTGGGGAATCTTCCCCCAAAGTTTGTAAAAGTATTTTTGATACACTATCTATCTATCTATCTACCTATATCTGCAGACAGATCTGTTTCACTGTATCACAGCTCATTAGTACGGCTAGACATCCGAATGCTTTTTACCCAGGATTGAAACCTGATTGAATTGGCATCAATTGGCGATTCTACCTCTGAGCTATTGGCACTCAGTAAAAGGAGGCAGACTTTTAGCATGTCATATACATATGCATAGATGCTAGAGTAGCTACTGTTTTTCAAAGTCTACCATTCTTCCAGAGTGCTTAATTAAATCTGACATATTTTTAATTTGTTTAAATGTTATTTTTAATGGATACTCATATCTGAGCAGATAAATAAATATGTTTAATAATAAACACAGCATCCATACAAATATGTGTATCCATTAAAAATGTTCAAACAAATAAATTACATATAAAATAAAGCAAAGTCAATCTAAATATATTCCTATCCAAGTGATGACCCATTTTTCAAAATTTGGAAACTCTATACAGTTCTACATGTATAGAATTCTCTATAACTGTTTCTTTTGCTTTATTTTGTGGATATTCAGGATGCGTAGGTGGTGTAATGAGAAATTAGTGAACCAAGTTTGAATTCTAGTTGGGTTTAGTGAATGAGTAAAGTCACTGCAGACAGCCTTGGATAGAATTTGAAACAGGCTCAGAATCCATTTTCCATACCATTATGCCACCAGCATTTGCAAAGGCTCTGATATACTTTTTAACTAAAAAAAAAAAAAAATCATGACAGCTTTGGTGGAGGGAAAGAAAATGTGTTTGCTGTGACTGTTCATAACACGGGGTTTAAGTAAATTTTTAGTTGTCAGTCAATTATGTGCCATATGTGATACACACTTGGATGATCATGTCTCGAAAGAGACGTGACTGATTGGGCAGAAGATTTTCTCACATTAGATTGCAATTACTTTTTCTGGTAAACTGGTTGCCAAACAAGGCTATAGAACCTAATCTGTCCTGCTATTTAATCCATAGCTGGAGGGAGAAGAGATGGATTAATACCTTTTCCAAGGGTGTTTGCACATCTGTGAATGCAACAAATTTAACTGGAATTCACTCAGCTTTTCAATTTCTCGTTCTGAACCAATACCCACTAGACCACAATGCACTTACACATGTAAATAATGAAATGATTATAAACTTCAAAAAAGAAACCAGTAAATCAACTTTGAATTTTGATTGAGTTTTTTTTTTTTTTTTTACATTAGCTTTCATGCTAGTACTCTTATCAAAAGTATATAATCCATCTCTTCTTTCCCTCCCTCAGATATAGGTTAAATATTAGGGCAAACAAGGGTGTTCAGCTTTGCTTGGTAACCATTCTAGTAGAAAAAAAAACCTCTGAATTCCAAATTTGTTGTGATTGGTGCTAAGAAATCTATCCTATAGATTCTGCTTGCTACAGAAACCATAGTAACAACTGGCCTTTTGAAGCTGTGGACCCCATACTCCACAAGGGAATCTATAGGGCAAAGTTCTATATTTAGATTGAAAATTTCTCCCTTTCAGATAGAAAACCAGCTAAGATTTGAGGAATTGTAAGGTATTGCTGGGATGCCCTAGATAAGCTTTAATATTTCAACCATGAAACGATACCTGATCTAGTTTCATAATCCGAGAAAAACTCCTCTTTTACAAGTAATAATTTTGTTTCCTTATCTGCAACATATCAGGTAGCTATATACAGGATATACCAGGTAATTGGGAACAAATTATAAAGAAAATAAGATATTCAAGAGAAAATAATCTGGATATATTTTCAAAAAACTTAATCCGGATTTTGGAGCAAACTGCCTGTATATGGATAGAAAATGAATTGAGTAGCTACAAAAGAAGAAATTGAAAGTGTGATACGAGGATGTCTTCTCTTTATATTTATTCAACTTTCACAGTGAGGTGATCTTGAAAGAATTACTTCTACTAGGATTCATTACTGGTGGCCACAACCTTAAACAACATCCAGATGACAGTGTTGATAGCAGATACAGAAATAAAACTGAAAGAACTCCTAAAAAAGGTAGTGTCAGGATCCATCTACCCACGTATTTATTTGAGTGTTGGGATTCCAGAATTTTAACAACACATCTTTTTAAACGAAACGTAAAAAAAGGTTAGTAAAAACAGACTGTCAGTTGAAATATTTATGTACAAGTGGTGACGGCAACATATATATTGATGTACCTACTATCTTACATTAAGACACAAGAAAATAAATCATCCAACCCCTACCTACCGAGCATGACAGTAATGATATATTTATTCAGTTAGATAGGTGTGAGTTTGTGACTCAGGGTTTCACGTTTGTCTGACGATTGCAAAACCCAGGGTCACAAACTCATACCTATCAAACTGAATGTTAGCTCTATCACTGATATTGAGTGCTTTCAAATAAGTATGGTGCATATATAATAACAAATTGCATATATATATATATATATATATATATATATTTCACACACACACATATTTTATGTATAAAAAAAATTCAAAACTCCCGATATCTTATAGCAATTTCAACAGGTGAAACTAACCCTGTATTGTCAGCAATTGTAATCAATATGATTAATGACAATTATTTGTTTGAGCATGTTATGTGTAAAGACAACAGAAGTAGGGGTGGAGAAAAGGAAAGGAAAAAAAGGAGGAAGAGAGAAAGGGGAAGGAAAAAGTGTGTACTTTGGGATTTTATCCTCAAATCGCTTCCTTTTGGATTTAAATTATATATATATATATATATATAAATCTAAAAGGAAGCGATTATAATAAAGATCCATTGTGTGTGTGTGTGTGTATATATATATATATATATATATATATATATATAACTCAATGACATAATTATTGCCCAAAAAAATAAAATAAGGCATTGTTAAAAGGCATACATTGGGCAAGAATCTTCTAACTCAGTTTAATAACTCATAATAAGGAGAATGAACTCAGTTGATGCTGCCTCACTATTGACTACTGAGTCGCTCTCCATGTGTGTAACAGGAGGGAGATATATATGTATATATACATACACACACACACACACACACACACATACACTCTTTATTATAATAAAGCAGGGATTGTCAACCTTTTGGAGAGTGAGGGCCAAAAATCTATGTAGAATCATGGAGGAGGGCCAAACAGCAAAGGCTCCAGTGTCATGGAGAAGAACTATGTTATTATGAGAATAAATTTTCTATGTGATTGAAGAGAGCAAGGATTCAATACAATTTAATATCTTAAGGGAATTTTGTTAAAAAAAATATTACATCTTAAAAATGTTTAATAAATCAGTACTGAATAAAAATTCCATTAAAATCAGTTGAAAACACTATTTTATATTCATTTAGCAGTGCCTGCCTACGAAAGCAATTTCACAGAAAAAATGAAAGTGAGGCCATACGCTAATTTTGGCAATCCCTACAAATAAAAAAAATAAAAGTAAAACGCTTTCTCTAGGTAAAAATTTTTTTTTTAATTTCGACGTAATATATTCAGACTATCAACTGTAACTTTGGTTTGGTTTATCTATATTTATATGGTGTCCAGAGTAAGGTAGCGGGCCGGACAAGAATCACTCGAGGGCCAGATGTGGTCTGTGGGCTGCTATAATAGAGGATTCTTCTCAGAAATATACAATAACAAAATATTCACTTTTCCTTGCAGTGAAGAAAATAAGTTTCTTTTTAAGTAATTAAGTGTTCATATTGAAGTGTGAGATGTGGACTAATGTGTCTGAGTATGTAGACGAGACTTTAGTTGATGGCTTCTATTCTTCTATTAAGTATAGTTGTGTGTATATGCACATCTCTAGATTAAACAAACCTTTGAAATTTTTAAAACCCTGGCAATCAATATGCTTAGATGTTTATATCTGTAAAAGGGACCCAAAATCTAATTTCATATAGAGGTATAATCTTTTGTGAATGCAAGGTTCACATTGGTTAGAAAATAATTCCACCTGACTCAAAAAAAAATGTTTTTTTTCTGATTTTCAGGATTGGTTAAGGGAGTTTTCTAAATGGTTCAAAAATATCATTTGGTAGGTTTATATCTCTGTTCACTAAGTATATACACTCACCAAATATATGAAGACAGAACAATACAAAATCAATGAAAAAAAAAAGTTCATTCATAACATGGCAATCCACAAATATTTATTTCACATAATCTTGTCTTGGTCATCATTACTATGACTAATGAGTGATACGGTTTAAAAAATTTCCTTTGTAAAATTTTATGCACATTCTGTAACTATTTTTACAACTTCTGCTCTAACAACTTTCTTTCTTTGGTGCTCTGAACACATGAATTTATGCATATTACTAGACTGGCATCAAGGTCTCACCCTTTTACCATCAATATATAGTCAAATATAACCATCACTTCTGCTCTATTAGTTTCTTTTTTCACACTTTCCGACTGTGACACTCCCTTATATTATCTTCCCTGATAGCTACAGTCTTCAAAAGTTTAAATGCAATGTTGATTGCCATCTTCTACCTTCTTAAATTCCATCTGCCTTCCATCCTTTCTTTGGCATCCCTTCTACCCTGTTTTTTCTCTTTGTATGTGCGTTTGTGGTACAGTGGATATCATCTCAGAACGAGAAATCGGGGAGCCAAGTTCGAATTCCAGTTGAATCCATTGTATTCACTTACGCACAAATACCCTTGGGAAAGGTATTAATCCGTCTCTTCCTTCCAGTTATGGGTTAAATAACAGGACAGGGGTTCTATAGCCTTGGCTGGCAACCTACTGCGGGATAGTCTTCTACCCAGTCAGTCATGTCTCTTTCAAGACATGATCACCCAAGCATATTTCACGTATGGCACTTAACTGATTGACTGAACCTCCGGTGCACCAGTGACAGTCCTGCCTTGCTTGGGGTGAAATAATTATAAAAAAAACAAAACTGTTTGTATAATTTTTAATTATACTATAGTATACTATTGGATTTTCTTTAATAATAAGAAACTTGGAAAATTAAAAATCTAAAAATCGTAAAAAGTGACATATATAACCAACTAGAATTAACTGTTGTACTCCATTTAACTAGACATTTTTGTTTCAAAATAATAATCAACACTTGTTTCAAAATCAAAACTGCCGTTGCTATTGGAACCGTGACGTCATCGCTAGCGACTATAAACCATTTTTAGCGCGCGCCAAATTTGTTTCTCTAGTCTAATTCCTCTCTTTCATCCGGTAAGTTGTAAAATAAAATGCCAGTGTTCTATTCCCTCAATATTTTGGAATTCTTTCTATGTAAGAGCCTTTGTACCTTTAACCAACATACACTGAGTCTTCTTAGATATTTTATAATTATGAACTCTCACAATCCCAAAATAGTCGACTCTATTTCGAAGCTTGTTGAGTGGAAACGTTCACTTATCCAAGTATTACAAAAAAATGTTGTTTTTTTTTTTTTGTTTTTTTTTAAATGAAGGCAAGACCTCACTACCTCTTTTATAAATATTTGCCTAAAATCATAGAATTTTCCGATTCAAACGGAATTCAGTATTTGTTGATTAATGAATGAATTATACCGAATAGTTTTTTTTTTAGAAACCGTTGTGGAAATTTGTGGTATGTTCATTTACCCCCCCCCCCTCCTACACACACCAAAAGACACACTTTCTATATCACGTGTGTATTTTTTAATTCGTAATTTTTTCATTTAGTTATTTAAAGAAATTCCTGAATATGGTATTTCACTTTTCAAAACCTTTTTTATGCAGCATCAAATGTGAATATACGGAAAATTCTACCCGAATTTTACCAAAAAGTAATTCTATAAAACTCAATTTTTCTGATAGTTGGTTCTTTCAAGCACATTATTTTCTTTCAAATTGGATAGAAAAAAAATCTACAACACTTTAAAAAAATTACTTATTTTTCTGTGCGAGTTTGTAGTAATCACGTTTCTGTTCCTAAGTTGTTGTTTTTTATAGAAACTTGATTTAAGAATCGAAAAATAAAGTTGCTCTCCAAGTTTAACTTACATTTATTTTCCTTTTGGCAATTAATTGTTATGAAATGAATGTTCAAAAAGATAATAATTCCGAATTACTCCCGTTCCGTTGACGACTTTGACTTTGTTTGCCTCAGAAGAAGAGTGATGATAAACTCTTAAATTCAGAATTTTAAAATAAACATTGGGTGCATTTAGATATTTTATGCCATTTAGGTACCTACACTAATTCGTTAAAAAAAAAAAAAACAATGAGGAAAAAAGGTCCCAAATTTAAAAACATTTTTTTTTTCTATCAAAATTCTTAAGAGGAAAGATCAAAGTATTTTTAATTGTTTTTAAAGTTTTAATTTTTTTAAATCTTTTTTAACACGTTCGAAATTTTGGTAAACATTATTCTTATTTTGATTTTAGCGGGTAACCAAATCGTTACTAGTTTACAACGGACAACTTAAACAAACAAAAAAAAAATGTAATAATTACATAACTATTATTTTTATTTTATTTTTTTCGGTGACAAACACATTAATTTTGAAATTCTTGGAAAAATCAAATTATTAGATTTTAAATGAAACTTTCAGAACTTTCAGAACTTATGAAATTATTTTTGAAATTATTATTTTTAAAAAAATCTTAAATTTTTATTTCATTTTCTTTTTACATCTGTTACTACCACTCCACGTAAATTCATGAAATTTCAAGAAATTAAATTCTGTAGGAAAAATTGGTTTCATTAGTTAAACGCGGGATTCATGTAAATCATGTATTATTTTTTCAACCATTTTAGCCTCTTTCCCGAAAGTCTACTCCAAATAGTAAAATACAAAACTGCAATAAAAACTGATATTAAGCTTTCAATTGCTTTTAATAAATATAAATTAAGAACATAGTCTGAAGGAAAAAAAATTCAATTAATAATGAAATGTTAAAAGAATTGTTTTAGTTTTTTTAATTATAATAATTTACAAAACTTCAAAATTTTTTAATGAAATAATTTAATTATTTCATTGAAATATTTTTTACCAACCTTACGTTTTCAAGTCTTTGAAATAATTCAGACTTGAAGACGTTAGGTTGGCAATTTAAGTGAAAATTGGAAAAGTTAAATACATATCACCTAGCCATCGAATTTTTAAAATAATTTTTTGTGTATTTGGAGGTTTTTTCGGGGTTTTTTTGTATGGTAATTTCTCTGTGTGTACATTAAAAGATCATGCGTTTCAAGGTTTCCTCCCCTTCTAGAAAAAATCTTTTTGTACAATTATGTCACTTGCGATCGCCATACACTTATGTTATCTCGCATCTGTCGATCTGTCATCACATCAATATGGGTCAGGAAGTTCAGCTGTGTTCAGGAAATAGTTTTATTCTAAATTTCATCTTATAATTAATACATGCGTAAATTAGATTATTTTAACATTAAATTTGCTAATTTTCCAAAAATAATGTGTATATTTTATTTTTGCAAGATTTTTAAAACCGAGAATTAACTTTTGTTTACAAATGTGTTGATTGCTCAAAAATGGCCAAAAAATTTAAAAAGTAAAAAAATCACAAAATTTTAGATTCCAATCAATAATTTCTGTTTGAAATACACCACAGTATTTTGCTTACTGGAAATAGTAAATTTAATCATTTATCTTTCAATTAAAACTAAAATAAGTTTCAAAAGAAAACTTTATTTTTAATTCAATTTAAAAGTTAGTTATCGAAAATTAGTGAAGTTACTTAGAAGAATAAAAGGCCCCAAACTTAATAAAAATTTTATAAAAGGCCCCAAACTTAAATAAATTTTTTTTTTTTGGTCAAATTACGAGTAGAGATCAAATTTTTTTAATTATTCAAAAATTTTTTGAATTCTTTCCAACATGTCCCTAATTTTGGTAAAAAAAATTTTTTTTTTCGTCTGCTGGTGACCAAATTACCTAAGAGGAGAGCAAAGGGTTACATAGAAAAAGAGTGAAGAGAAAGAGGAACCGGTTACAGGGGATGTCAGAGTATGGGCAAGAGAAAGATGGAAATACTGGTGTGAAGAGTTTCGTGAGAGTGACAAAAGGAAAAGAACAAGATCCAGTGGGTGTTGGGAAAAGGATAAGAGAAGTATGTGTCAAGGGCATAAGAGATGGCAATTGATGTTGCATTTAAACTCTTGGAGATTGTAGCTATCAGAGAAACAGGTATACGGAAGGCAGTTCCACAGATTGGAAGTGTGAGAAAAGAAGCTATTGGAGTAGAAGTGGTGGCTGCATTTGGTGGTTTTGACTGTAAAAGGGTGGGACCTTGTTGCCAGTCTGGTTGCTCAAGTAAATTCTTCTAGAGAGGGCACCAGGGAGCTAAGCTCGTTGGAGCAGAAGGGATGAAAATATTTATAAAAGAGACAGGGAAGCCAAATCCTGTCAGTGGAGTTAAGCTGCCAGGCTGGGATCGATTATATTGCAGATTTTCTTCTGGATCCTGTCGAGAACCCAGAGGTGAATAGCAGGGGCACCTGCCCAGATATGACAACGGTATTCAATGCATAAGCGGATGGTTGATTTGTATATGTACAAGATAGACTCAGTTGAGAAAAACTTCCTGGCCCGACAGTGACCCAACCTTCCTAGGAGTATATTTAGATATTGATTCAATGTTGTCATTCCACTTAATGTTGGCCGAGAGAGTAAGGCCTAGAAGTTGCGGTGTATTGCTTTCGGGGAGACTAGCTTGATCCATGCCGATGGGGGGGGGGGGACAAATCTTCAAACCAAAAGATATTTAAAATGTTTAAGTATATTTCATTTTACGTTTTAAAAGGCCATATGTTTCACAGTTTCTTCCCCTTAAAAGAAAAAAAAAACATGTACAATTGTCAATTCTGGTCAACCATACATAGCTTATCAACACATCTGGCTGTCATTACTCACTTCTTCTTCACTTGTCGTGTTTCTTCAGGACGTAGGTGATCATGGACTTCCACTTGGATCTGTCTGTTGTCGCTCTCAATATTTTTCCTCTTGGTATCTCTCCCAAACCCTGCTTTGCCATCCATTTACTCAGGTCTATCAAGTATGTCTTGTGCTGCTTTCTCCTATCTCTCTTTCTTTCTATCCGTCTTGTATTAAATTCCCCAGTCCCTCCTTCCTCATTACATGTTCCAGGAACCTCATCTGTCTCTTCCTGATGTTAATTATGAGTTTTCTTTTTGTTTACATCCTCTCCAACACCTCATTGCTGGTCACATGCTCAGTCCATGGTATCTTCATTATCCTTCTGTAAAATCACATTTTTGCTGCCTCAAACTTCTCGTTCATCCTTGATGAGATCATCCAACATTCACCTCCATACAGAAGAACAGATATCACATAGCAGTCCAGAACTCTTTTCTTTGTTTCCAATGAGATTACTGTCTATCAGTAATTTGATTAGCTTTTGAAATGCATCTTGGGCCATACTAATGCATCTTTGGATCTCCATGTCGCACTTTCCTTCCTCTGTCAGAACATTTCCCAGGTATTTAAATTTCTTTACTTGTTTTATTTTAGTTTTACCGATCTGTAGCTGGTATTTTTGGGTCTTCTTTTTGCTGATGACCATACATTCAGTTTTCTTGAAGTTTATGCTCAGTCCTTCCTTTTCGTTTTCTTTTGTTACCTTCTGTAGGAGGTTCGGCATTTTCTTTTCCGTGTCTGTTATCCACACCGTGTCATCCACGTATCTTACATTGTTGAGATTGTGGCCGCCAATGATAAATCCTAGCAAGGATTTTTCTCTCAGAATTGTTTCGCTATATAAGTTGAACAGATCCAGTGGGAAAACATGTCCTTGTCTTACACCCCTTTCTATTTTTGTATACCTGCTGAATTCACTTCCTATCCCTATGCTGACGTTTTGCCACCAATATAGATTCTTGATAATCCTAACATCTTTTCTGAAAATGTCGAGGTTGTCAAGCATCTCTATCCAGTCTGTGGCATACTTTGTCAAACGCCTTTGTGTAGCCTATGAAGCACAGATAAAGGTCCTTCTGCACTCACTTCACAGGTCAGAAAGATTAGACCTCCATGTTTGAGAAATACTTTAATTCTAAACTTCATGTTATAAACAAGTAATATGTTTCAAATCAGATTATTTTAACTTTAAATTTGCTAATTTTTCAAAAATAACAAGAAATTTTTTAACCAAACCCTTTATTTTGGTCACTGGGGTATATCATATTCAATACCTGGCTACAGCAGTGGTGAACAAATAAATTAAAGCGTTTAGTTAAAGGGAGATAACTACATGGCGTCCGGAAGTAACATCGCACATGGAATGAGAATGATTCACTCCAGTGATCGAAATAAAGGGTTTGGTTCAAAATTCCTAGAACCCGAAGAAGGCTGGAGTGTACAATGGCCGAAACGTTGAAAACATGGCAATAAAACAAGAACAGTGCACAAGTATAGACAAATACTTTAATCATATGGCTTTCAATGAAAGCTTCAAGTAAACTTAAGTATCGAAAATGAGTGGAGGTACCTACATCAAACAGGTACGAAAATAAAAGCAATGTATTAAACTCAAACGTATCATTTATCAATTAAAGAATTCATATCACTGACAAGTCTTGATTATTGCATTGATGGTGTTCCATATGTCTTTAATTTTTTTTTTTTTTTCTCGCATTCTGGGTGGGATTACCTCTAGGCTACTGTTCATGAATAAAACATTATTTTATTGTTTTAAGTCAAAAGAAAGCATTACTTTCAGAGGACATCCAGTAAATTGATCCTTAATTTTAATAAATGACTTTTTGTTTTAAACATTGTCTTAAGATCAATATTGGATTTTTAAGAAATTTTAAAAATTTGCTTACGTTTGTCGTCTGTAAAAGCGGTTCGATGAGTGACTAGAAAACGTGTCTGTTCTTAATGCAAAATTTTTTTTATAGACGGAAATTTTTCTTTAATTTGGGTTAGCTTTTTTACCGTTATCTTTCGAAGGGTAGACTATTAGTGACTATTATTATCATTATCTGTTTAAAGAGGGCACTTAAACTATCTAAAAGACATTTTTCGGGGTTTTCTACAACAATAATTTAAAAATACTTGATTGATTGTAACGGAACGTTTGGTAGTGTGTGTTTTCTTTGGATGTTCGAAAATAGGCCAAGTTTGAATTTTAAAAAAATTATATATATATATATATATAAACCAAAACCTTGTATTGTCTTTTTTTACTGAATGTATAGGTGTTAAATTTATTCTTGGTTTGTGCTTTTAGGTATTATCCTTCCTATAACCATTTTTTAGCGTATGTCACTCTAGCCCTTCTCGCTATATAAAAAATTTGACATTTGGCGGGAAGCCTTGGAAACAATAACTGTGCTAATATTAATTTCAGTTAATTGATATTAAGTGACTGTTTTTAACTACTAATGAAGTTAAAAGTCCAACTAAAATATTTTTCCGCATAGTGAAAATATGTACTTGAATCTTTTTTGAGTTTTTTTTTTTTTTTTTTTTTTAGTAATTGGAATCCTAAATAAATTAAATTCTAAATGTTGAACGAAAATTATTTATTTTATACAAATTATATACTTTTCTTCGACTTGACTTCATTGTCAGTCTCAATATAAACAATGTTGAATATTAATAATTAATTGAGCCTTAGTCTGAATTCTTGCTCATTGGAAAAGAAAACATTTGAAAACAATATTCCTGCGTTTGAGATATGTGCTTTTAAAATCGACATTAGATGACGCATTAAGGAATTGATACGCCGTATTTAATGTGCTTAAATTTAAATAAATCAATCAACAATGCTTAGTTTTAATAAATTGTTATTGCAATAAATACATGATGATACCATAGTATTTGAATTTGAAACGATTTCCAATCAGCCTTGTCGCAGAAGTAACAAAGAAAACATTGAGAAATTGCAAATTTTTGTTCAAATTTAATAAACGAGTTGAATTTGTTCTGATGGAATCCAACCCAAACCAAAGCATGCTATTTAAACGAATTACTCTTCGTCTTTAACAAATAAGTAGAAAGTGATATTTTTTTTTTTAACAGTCTGAGTTACTTTGGCAATTTTAAGATTGAATTTTTCACCCTAAAATTATTATTGCTAAATTCGCAACATTTTAAAACTATTATTATCTATTATTTTTATTTTGTTCCACTAAACATTAGTAGTGTTAGTGTTAAATAAAAATAAAATATATGAATTGCCATTAATCAATAAATCAAAAACTAATTTCTAGGTTCTTTGATTTCATTAAAGTTATTTTAAATCTAAAATAAAACCACTGAATGAATAATAAGCTTAGTTTACTTAAGTCTATAAAGTTATTTTGGATGTGTCTGCTTACAATAAACCAGAGACTGTATGGTACATAGCATTTTAATTTTTAAATAAGTGTTATATTGAATATTCACCTGACAAGCAATAATCCTCATTGGGCATACACTTAGTGGGCACTGGAAACTAATCAAAGGAAGATGGTAAAATATCTAACTTGGCTGGGTTTTTTCATAAACTAGTTACTTAGTTGATTGGCAATCTCACGGTAATTTGTAAAAGTTGGGACTCTATATTTGGAAGATGGAGACAAATCGTTAAAAATCCAACCTTTTTTTTTTTTTTTACTTTCACTTTCATTTCCTTTTTCTTTCTTTCCTTCCTTCAGCTTTTCTTTCCATTTCAATACTTTTTAAAAAATATTTATTAACTAATATTACATCACGTTCCATCTTCCTCTTCCTTCATAATTCCGTTTTACTTTTTAGTCTCTCATACATCTCTCCCCTCCCTCTCTCTCTCTCTCCCCTCCCTCTCTCTCTCCCCTCCCTCCCTCTTTTCTCTCTCTCCCCTCTCTCTCTCTCTCCCTCCCCTCTCTCTCTCTCCCTCTCTCTCTCTCCCCTCCCTCCCTCTCTCTCTCTCCCTCCCCTCTCTCTCTCCCTCTCCCCTCTCTCTTTTCTCCCTCCCCCTCCCTCTCTTTTTCTCTCTTCCCCTCCCTCGCTTTTTCTCTCTTTCCCTCCCTCGCTTTTTCTCTCTTTCCCTCCCTCGCTTTTTCTCTCTTTCCCTCCCTGCTTTTTCTCCCTCTTTCCCTCCCTCGTTTTTCTTTTTCTCTTTCCCTTTCCCTCCCTCTCTTTTTCTCCCTCTTTCCCTCCCTCGCCCTCTTTTTCTCTCTTTCCCTCCCTCGCTTTTTCTTTTTCTCTTTCCCTCCCTCCCTGCTTTTTCTCTCTTTCCCTCCCTCGCTTTTTCTCTCTTTCCCTCCCTCGCTTTTTCTCTCTTTCCCTCCCTCGCTTTTTCTCTCTTTCCCTCCCTCGCTTTTTCTCTTTACTTCCCCCCCTTCACCTCAGACACTCTCACTTCCTTCCCCTTCCCACTCCAAGCAAGCGAAATATTACAGATGGCACCCCCCTTTACCTGTTTAAATTTGATAAAAAAAATTGACTTACGCAATGCTCTAATTAACAGGTGCGCCTTCACAGTGATCACATGTGGAAGCTCTCCGGTTTTTTGTTTTTCTCTTTCATTTCCAAGCGAAAAGTTACTTTTATTATTTAAGTGTTTATTAGCTTTTATAATTCACACTCTGCTTTGATTGAACAAGAAAACAGTCTAATAAATGCGCTTTCTTCTCGGTGGCTTGCTTCTTAGACATATAGCATTTAAGTTTTTTATTATCCTAATCCGAAATTAATGCTCTGTTTACTTTTTAAAATTATTTATAAAGCCGAGCCTATATGCAAGTGACGACATCGACACTTATTCACACACACACACACACACGTCTTTTAAAAGAAAAAAAAAGGGGGCCTAAGAATTTTTTTTATGTAAAAACTGTGTCATTCGTCAGGTGCTAGAGAGCAGTTGTTGCTCTACGGTTGGTTTGAACATACCAAAACAAGTCTGAAATATTGTTTTTAAAATGCTTCTGTGCTTGTAGTCGGTGTGTACGTGTGTGCGGGTATGAAAGAACGTTTGTATTTATTTTAGTTTTAGAATTGAAAACGTTCGCTCGTTGCTTATATCGCTCAACCCACTTATGGATTAAAAAAAAAGTTAATTAGTTCCATGGAGTTAAGCAACAAGACAGTAAGTTACAACGTTAAAAAAAGAAGGAAAACACAGACTTAGAAAAATATTTCTTTAATGGTAGTTTTAATTTCCTCTTCTCTGTTTTGGGAAAATATTTAAAAAGAGCGCATCTTGTCGAACAGGCAATAATCTGTCATAGAAAAAAGTCTTGTCAAGGAGTTAACAGCTATTTCTATCCAGGTGTTGTTCCCTAGAGCTGATGTTTTAACTTCTTTACCCGGATTCTACCGTTGACAACAACAAAGTGTATCTTCTCTCTATGTCTCAATTTCTGATCCTGACCCAGTAAGGATGCAGCCTTTATATTGTGGTAGGTAACCATTTAAATTTTTTTTTTACTTTTTTCTTCTGTTTGTTTTTAAAATGTTTTCAAGTCCTTAGTAATTAATTACCTAATCAACTAACTAGCTATTTAAGGCGGATTATCGGCGTCTGTTAGTCAACAAAAATAAAATCAATCGATAGTCAATCAATAGTCGAGTGATTTACTTGCTTTCATCCTCGCTTTTTCAATTCAACGAACACAACCTTGTGTCAGACACAAAAACAATTACGCACTCCCATGAAGTGAAAATGGGAACTTGAGACTTGCTTGAGTGATATAAAATAAATACCTAAAAAAAAAATCAGTTTGAATGTCGTTAATGATGGTGAGGGAACATTTTTTTAATTTTAAATCTAAAAAAGTTAGTCTCGAATCGATCATCGACGAAAGAAAGTAGCTAATGATTCCTATGTTGATTTTTATTTTTTTTTAATAATCTTGTCAGGTGCCCCACCCTAAACTAAAAAGGTAATAAATATAAAAACAAAACAATAATTCAATACTATTTATTCAGACAGTATGGCATTGAATTTTTATTGTGATATTAGAAACACTAAAAAAAAAACACTTAGTAGAAGCCAATTCTAACTCATAACTCATTAAAATTACTCTCTGCCACTACTAAAAAAACTCTTACACGCCACACAAATACACTAATAACGACGTGAAAATGATCATAACTTGATGAAATAGTACTTTCGCAAAAACTTTGAGTACTCACGCACGACTCCATTAAAAAAAAAGTTTTTTTTCTCTTTTAAACTGCTTTGGCCTTTTTATTTTAACATAAGGTCCTAAGGCCTTTCATTTTAAAATTTAGCGTAGCGAATAATTATTCATTGGAGAATGAGCATTTTGGTTTTAGTGTAAGATTGATTCAGCAGGCTTAATTTTTACTTTTGCTAAAAATTAAATACCTCCATTTGAAAAAAAAATAAAATAAAGGCGTTGTGTGTTGGGAAATCTTTTTTTTTTTTTTTTAATTTTATTTTCTCACTCTCTCCCCTGTCTTCCCTTTTTTCTTCTAAGCTTAAATAATTCATAACATTAACGAATGTAAATGTTAAATTGTTTATGCCTGCTTAAAATTCTAAGATTCCAGTTGTGCTAGTCTTTGCTCATTTTATTTCTTTTAAAAGTGGAGATCAATCAGATGAATAAAAGAAAAATACACTTAAATTGTTGAAAGCGGCTTTGTTTGGCTCGAATGTTTGAGCACTTCGTACGGATCGAACTCTTGTGTACTGTGACTGTAGTCTATGCAGGAAACTTTTGCGAGGTGAGCTTGCTGCTATTTTTTATGTGACATGTCCCTTCAAGACGTGGGCGATCATGGTTCTCCTGGAAACTAATAAACCGTCATGGATGTGTTTTCTTCCCTTTGTAAAGGAGATTGAAAAGTTTAAAGTATACCTCTACTAATTTTCGATACATAAGCTTTTATGGAAAAGGTAAATACTGAAAATAAAAAAAGCCGCTGGTGCGTTTTTTGTTCAAAATGAAAGAAAAAGAAAAGTTTTCTTAGAAAACTCTATCCACTTTCAAAAAAAAAAATGACCAAATACAGGGAATTTTGATTTAATTGAAATGTCCGGCATTTATATTTATTCAATACTGAATTGATTTTGTTTATAAAAAAAATCTTTGAAGTAATAATGGTGGGGGGGGGGGGGGTGCAGTTACCTTCTTTTTTTTTTTTTTTTTACAGCATGAATACTTCTAAAATTGATGGGCAGGTGGGTAATGATAACTTTTTTTAACAATTTTATAAAGTGCCTGAAGATAGTATTTAAAAACTCTTGGCAATATTAAATCAGAAAATCTTCTTAAATTTGTCTTGAAGCATTACGAAAATAATTCAATAAAAAAACTCAAAACTATTTGTTGAGAGATGCTTACATAATTTAATTTTCTTTCAGATTTGACGAGGTGTGTGTGTGGGGGGGGAATCTATTTATTTTTGAAGATTTTACTTGTAAATTTTCAGTGCCATTTTAAAATTCTTTGATTGTTGATAACAGATCTGTTTTAAATGTGATACCATTTTCACATCAGAAACATTCTTTAAAAAAATTTATTTTATTTATTTATTTTCGTTTATTTATTTTAAATTATTTTCTGTGTGGATGTTCAAATAAGAAAAATTCTGTTTGAATCACTTCTCTCTCAGGAGATTAATATCTTAGTATTGAATTGAATTCTATCAGTCACCCCCACCTACTCACACACACATTAATAAACATTTCCTTTTAGTTTAATATATTTTTAAATCAGAATAATTTATAAAAACCTCATTGGGTGCAATTGAATCAACAGGTAAGAAAACAATTAAAAAAAAAACACAAACTCCGAAGTATCATTTTTAACTAGTTTTTAATTCATTTCTTCTTTATACTTCTAAATCTAAATGTAGTATAAAAATAAAATTTATTCCACTTAAGTTCATGAAAGCATAGAATAGAACAAAATATTCTTAAAAACTATTGGTTATATGAGGTTAAAGATTATTTTTAAACCTAAATACCAATTTCTTGATTATTGCACGAGTGGTGTTTCATATTTCAATTTAAGTTTTATCTTAGTTTGCAGTACAAACCAACTGTTGTTCTATGACATCACAAACAATTGTGCGTTAATGTTACTTTTTGCTCAACACATCATAGAAATAAGAATTACTTTTACAAAATCTAGTTTAATAACCCTTAAATTTACTAATTTACTTTGGAGAATATGTCTAGGACAAGTATTGAATCTTTAAAAGATTTTTGAATTTTTTGGTTATTATTTTTTTATTTTTTTTTTGTTTATAAATGGTGAAGAATGAATATGAGAATGTTTTTAAAAATGTCTAAAACTTTTATTTATAAACCTGAATTAATTTTTCTTTTTATTCAGATTGACTTTAGGCTATTGTTCAAATAGAATCAAAATTTTATTAAGGAGGCATTTAAATTAATTTAAATATGTTTTTGAAGTTTTTTTTTGTTTTTTAAGCTCAAATTTTGGCAGTACCTAAGACAAACAGAATTAATCTGAAATTTGGAATTCTAACTTCTAAGCTTATACATGAAATATTTAACAGTTAAATTATTTCTGTACTTACCTACCTACCTCCAGCATCCTGTAAATTTCTACTTTAATTACCGTAATAGCTTAAATAATTAGAACTATTAGTTACATTTGACTCAAATGATTTGAGCATAATAGTTTTGGGCTAGTTAAAACATTCTTTTAATTAGGTGGCTGTAACTCCTTCTGAAATTCAAAAAACACAAATATGACTATAAAAGTTACTATCAAAAAGAGACCTAAAATAGGATAGGTCATTTAAATATGAATGATTAAGTTTAATATTGTCTATATTTCAGAGATGAAGTATTATAATTATTTAGTTCGAATTGTTGGCCTCATCTTATTACCATATTCACGATGTTTCAGTCATTGACCACTCTGACCTTCTTCAGGTGATTGTAGTTTCAAACTGAACATTTTTTGACTCATGAAATGAGAACTACCCCCAGTGATCGAAATAAAAGGTTGTTTGAAATTCCAATTACCTGAAGAAGGTCTTAGCATGCAACAGCTGAAATGTTGTGAATCTGGCAATAAAGGTGTGGACAAGTCTGAACAATTTAAATAATTGTTTTTAATAAATATTTTTAGTGGCTATTCTCGGATGATTGCAACCATCAACATAAAGTGTACTAGACAATCAAATTCATTAGCGGGGCCAGTGGTAGATTTTGAGGCAAGTTGATTCTCTTGTTATATAAGCACAAATATGATAAATATATTGTTATAACTGAAAAATATACAACTTTAAATCGGGCAAGTATTAACCGTAATAGTAAATGCATATGAGTCAAGAGAAACTTTGTTGGAATATAATGACCACCTGGTACAAGAGGAGGAAATCCTATGTAATTGGATGTCACAGTGTTACAATACATTATTAAAAAAAGGAAAGATAGAAAAAATAATAAAATTATACCAAACAGAAGTTTGATATCTCTCCTCAATTAAAATGAAAAAGTCACCGAAGAGCAAATTTATTAATTTTTTGATGTCTTATTCTAGACAACGGATGTACTTTGTGGTGCAATGGATATCGACTTAGAACGACAAATTAGAGTGCCGAGTTTGAATTCCAGTTGAATTCCTTGCATTCACTTACACACAAATACCTCTGGGGAAAAGTATTGATCCATCACTTCCCTCCAGTTATGGGTTAAATAATAGGACAGATTGGGTTATGTAGCCTTGGCTGGCAACCAGTCTATCGCAGAAAGCAATGGCAACCTAACGGGATAATTTTCTGTCCAGTCAGTCATGTCATTTTCGAGACATGATCATCCAAAGTGTGTATCACCTATGGCACTTAACTGACTGACTGATTCTAGATAAGGAAATTCAGTGAGGAAGTTTTGAGAAAAATAGAAACAAAAATACTGAAAATTGAAATTTCTAAAACAAATAATGAAGAAAGGTTGAAAAAAATTTGACACTCACTGGACATATTGAAAGAAAGGTGGACAGTAAGGAAATAGTGGGTAACTTACCTAATGAGCTTCTGTAAATAGATGGCAGAATAGGGAAGGATAGTGTATTAAAAAAAAAAATGGCATTGCTGCAAAGAACAGTAATTTGAGAAGTTATGATTGCCCAAATCCTGAAGGGACACCTATGTGGTGTAATTAAATGGCCATAGTTAAGTGCAATTGACAAAGTTCTCAAACAGTAATATAGGGAGAAAAAAAATAGGGCCAAAATAATACTGGTAAACTTTGAAAAACAGTAGCTACTCTGGCATGTACACATCGATGATAATATACATGCTAAAAAGTCTGCCTTCTTCTACCAAGCACCCATAGCCCAGAGGTAGAATCGCCAACTGATGCCAATTTGGTCAGGTTTCAATCCTGGGTTAAAAGCAATCAGTCTAACCATACTGATGAGCTGTGATACAGCAAAACGGATCTGTCTGCGGATGACTATGTATATAAAAAAGGCAAAAAGTTCACAAAGAATTGTTTTAATGTGTAAAAGAGATACAGTCAAGTGGTTATAGAATTTTGGCTTGAAGACTTGAAAGAAGAAAAATATGGGTGGTGAAACTGAGAAGTGTCCATTTCTATTAGTCAGTAATAAATCCTGCCATACAATTATAGAATTTGTCTATAAATTTGGAATTTTTCAGTGATTATTACCGGATGATTAGGATCAACAATATAGAAAAAGCATACTCGACAATTAAAATCATTTGTAGTTTTAACAAACTAATCCATTTCCTGAATTTCGTTTTTTATTTTAACAGTGAGGTTCACCCTGCACAAGGCCTGGGAGCCACTCTAGGTAGTGGTTTACAGAGTAAGAAACACAGTTTATGTGGAAAAGATAAGTTAAACCTAGACTTTAACAGGTTAAGATTGTAGTGATTGGGGGTAGCAGCCTCTTGGGAGTCGGTTTCACAAGACAGTGGTTCATGAGAAGCTGCTCAAGTGATTCTTACATCTCATGGAAAAAATAAGAGTAGTTTGCTGTAATGTGTGTTGTATGGCAGATCCTAGCTGTGATGGTTAGAACTGGTGGAATTAAGAAATGTAGTTCAACTGAACACTTTCCATGGAAATAGCTATAGAGCAGGGAGAAGTTAGTAACATCTCATTTGTAAGTGAGGAATTGCAGAGTGGAAAATAATGTCACTTGCAAGGACATAGATGGTCCTACTCAGATATGACATTTTAGGTCCGGTCTGGCTTTTGTAAAGGTAGAGGATAGCATGAGGAGTCAGGTACTAACTGGAGTAGTACAGTGAAGTGACCATTTTTAGGCCTGATCTGGCTCTTGTAAAAGTAGAGGATAGCAGGTGTCTGGTACTTACTGGTGTGGTACAGGGAATCTTCCATTTTTAAGCCTGATCCGGCTCTTGTAGAGGATAGGTGTCTGGTACTTACTGGTGTGGTACAGGGAATCTTCCATTTTTAAGCCTGATCCGGCTCTTGTAGAGGATAGCAGGTGTCTGGTACTTACTAGTGTGGTACAGGGAATCTTCCATTTTTAAGCCTGATCTGGCTCTTGTAGAGGTAGAGGATACCACAAGGAGTCAGGTACTTACTAGAGTAGGACAGAGAACCTACCATTTTTCCTGCATCTTTAGTGATGGATCATATGTATGAGTTCCACTTTTGGTCTGGGTTGAGTTTTAAGGCCCAATAGTCACTCAGGTCATGGGGCCTCCCTGAGGGAATATATTCATTATGATTGGTGGTAGTTCAGGGTCCAATTGACAATGATGGAATGTAACTAGTTTAATGCAGTGTGTCAAGATGTGCACATGATGTAATTTTTTATCAGACTCTGATTTAGAATGTTTTATACACCAAAGAAAATGTTTCATCCTCTGTTGATAGGGTTAATTTTGTTTCTTTCTTTTATTAATGAACTCTTCCTCCCCATTTGTTTTTTGTTTTTTGTTTTTTTTTGTTTTTTTTTTCCAAATAATTTTGAATTTGTTTTGCTATTTTACAAGCTTTGCATTTTTCCTCTGCCTCACATTCTTTTCAAAAATTTAAATAAGAATGGCAGATCTTCATCTTTGTGATTTTCACTGGATAGAAGGCAAAAATACCTTTTCGGGAGATATCTTTAATGAATGCTTATTAGTGGGAGGGGAGATACACTGCTTTTTTAAAATGCAACCCTCACCCAAACTTTCCCACCAACTGGCCAGTGATCACCCCAAGTTGCATTTTGATTCTCTATCTCAATGTGCATCAAAAGCTGGGGATGAGTGCATGCTCTCAAGGTTAACACAATGAAAAACAAATGTCCCGTTGAGAAATAAGAATGTAAACTCTGCTTCCCATAGGATGTGTAGGTATATTTATTCAGGGCTTCATCTGAGTGGATAGGTAGGTGACACTTGGAATAACTTTTGCTATGTCAGCTCTTCCTCCTGTGAACTTCTTGCACGTCTACTCCTCTCGATGTAGTGGGTAGCAATACTAAAGAGAGGTTTCAGAACAGCTCCATGGACATGTGTGTCTTCTGCCAAGGGTATACCAGAACTCTCCCCAATCTCAAGCAACTATTTAGTCCTACACCCAGATATACCCTATTTTCAGTTTTGTTGCAATTTAAGTTTTGAAAATCCCTCATCCACCCCTTTACTCCCATGCTAACCCTCAGTCAAAGTGGGTGCCACATAGAAAAACGAACTTCAAAAGGACCCATCCACTGGTCTATCAAACAGACACGGTCGAAATCGAGATAAAACCTTTTCTTTCCCTTCTCCAATGGTGAGCAGAGAATCAATTAGGTACAAAATTTCAAGAACCACACAGACAAGCTTTATGCAGTATTTTATCATTCAGCAATGATCGTGATCCTTCACAACATCTCTTAATGATATCTTTTTCAACCAAGAGAATTTAAACATTTCATACAGAAGTCATTAGACAGGTACCAGAACCAGAATCCGACATGTCATGAATACTTTTGAAAAAATTTCATGATGCCACTACCCTTTTTGAAAATTGGATATTTTCATGAATTTATTTCCTTTATTTTAATTGAAAAGCAGTAAAAATTAAAACAAGGAAAATTTTAAAAGGATTTTAGCACATGTGCACCAAAATACTTTCAAAATTTCAATGAACACCACCATGGCACTAAATGTCATTGCAGTGTGGATTTTGGTACCACCCCACCCATCTAAGTAATATCAGGTTGTGCACATAATGTAAAGTTGATACAAGGTTGTCAGTCAATGACCTAGCACTGCACAAAACATTTAAAATCGTCTGTAATATCCATGTTGAAACTGAATATTTTCAGTTTGGTGAAAATGTTACTTCCTTCCATAGAAAAGGTTTGGTAGAATTGATGGTTGTCTAAAATATTATTGCACAGTTTGTTCATTAGAAAAGTTGATTCCATCACTACATGCAAGAAACCATGTGGTCATCTCCAGCAATATTCTGGAACTTGTAATTATTTGTAAAGTAATTGGAATAAAAAAAATTGGGCAAATTAAAATTAAACCAGGAAGAATCTTGTTTTTTGTTTTTTTTTGTAATTAGTTACTATAAACATTAAAAATTCCAATATCCCTGTATCTGATATTTTCAATATCTGAAATCTGAAAGCAAAGTATTAAGAAACAGTAGAAACTAAGAAAAGAGTACTGAACTGCTATGTAATATCAATCCTCCTATATGACAGTGAATGTTGGAAAAATTCCTCATAGATGAAGAGAAAATTTGAGTCAACAGATGTGATTCAATGAAAGGATACTGAGAATACCACAAAAGAACCATGTAAGCAGCAAGGAAGTTTTAAGGAAAATGGAAATAAAAAGGCAATTTTACATAAAATCAGAAAAATACCCATAGAATTTCTATATGCCTAGGAAAGGCCTGAAAAATGTGATATTCTCAGAACATACTGAAAGCAAGAGGGACAAAGAAAAGCAGTGTGTAAAAGATTTTGGCCAAGATCCTGATGAATCGTTTGCAGCTAGTTGCCGAATCTCTGTTGGGACCTGAACAAACTTGTGCTGTGAGGGGACGAACAATTCAGAGCAACTTGCATTTGATATCCATGGGAACTCTGTGCAGCATCACACGTGTTTTACGGGTTCCCATGTATTCAGTCTGCAGTTTTAGTGCCTTCATTGCTAGCGATGTTCCAGCCAGTTGTGTGGCCTCCTCAGTTGTTCCAAGCAGGACGTCCTACATGGCATGGCTTCTTCTAGCGACGGCCTTTGCTCTGATGTTAAGCATTCTAATTGCCTCCTTGATGGTCTCCCTGCTGACTCCCACAAATTTTCGGGTTTTAGGGTCTTTTGTCAGCAGGGAGATATTCCTCGGCTCAATAGACTGTATTGTTTCCAGCACACAGTAGTTTGGTCCCAGAAATGTAGTTGGTGTATTTCTCTTGTAGTCCTTCATAATATGCCTCACCCTTTCTCAAGTTCCCGCCTTTCCACCCAGAAGTAGAAGGGACATGTGATTCTGATCTTTTTGAGGTCTGTGAACTGGCATTATTTTCAGAATTCCACACCAAGCTGGCTGGAATTGTCGATCCTTGAGTTTCTGCACTTGGTACATGCCACTCCCCTTCTTTCCCACTCCAGATCGAGGTAGAGGGAATTGGCAACTGAGGCATTAACGAAACCTCTTTCATAATGCACTCCTGCCCAGGGAGGCTGTTCATATTAATATTTTCTACGCACATATATATATATATACACACACACCCACACACTGGTTTTATCTTTTCTTTTTTTTTTTTCTTTTTTTTTTTTAATCTCTCCCATACCGACTTTCAAGAACAAATTTTTTTTAACAAAACACACTGAAATGAATTAACAATACGTCAAAATGTCAAGTAAGAACTTCTCAAATTAACTTCCTGTTAACTCTTATTAATATAGGAGGGAGAGTCCATTATCTGAGGAATAGGTGTGTTTCACCATAACAATAAATCAAAATATTTTTTTTAATGCTGTAATCTGAAAATCTATTACTCTCTCATTTGTCATCTTGTTTACTAGTTAAAACTTAGTGCATTTTATTAAATTATTTCCTCTAAGTTGATTTGTACATACCAAAGAGGTAGCTTAGCTCCAGCCGTTATTTATCTGAGGCTTCTGTTTTTGTGTAACGTTTGATCCCGTATTTTTATGTCATAACTTTCCATGGTCTGCTTACTCCTTTTCTTTATAGGTTCAAACTATGCTTGAAAGAATCTGAAAAAGAATATGTAATATAAGATGTCAGTCATGGATCAGTTGCCTTCTGATACAAATTGTAATGCTGTTGGGGGGTGTTATTAAATATATATACCTTAGCCTTATATAATTTGGAATGACAGAAAAGTATATGTCAGTTATAAGTAGCAGATGTATGTTTTCTATGAGTCAAAAGTGCATTAATTCTATTTTTTTAAATGTCTCATCATCTATGTGCTGTGACCATTCAGGACATAGGCTGTTATGGCTCTCCACAATTTCTTATCCTTCGTAGTTCTTACTAAATTTTGTCTTTTTGTTCTCTCTCCTAAACCTTGCTATGACATCTATTTGCTCAAGCCCGTTAGTTAGATTGTGTTGTTTACCTCTGTCCCTCTTACTTTCAATCTCTTTCCTCATTTATTTCTTCTATCCTGGGTATGATGATAAACTATATCCAGGAGCAAGGCTTCTTTTTGGCAGGTTAGAAGAGTGAAACTGCCTTTTAATTGTTGTTATTCCTCTGACCTTAATGCTAATTTTTTTTATCTTCAAGGCTACGATGTCAGGATAAATGCTGAGGTTTACTTTAATACACTAATCATCAAAATATTATTTGAAAGCCATTAGACTCTACTTCTACACAACATTTACCAACCAGAGAACATTGTTAAAAAAACAAAAAGAATTCTAAAAATTAAATACTATAAATAAAAGTGAATTAAAATCTTCACTTTTCTTAAATATTCATCTGATGAGACATGACAAGCTTAAATTTAATGAAAAGACCTTGTAGGAAAATAGCTGAAGGTATAAAGCCCATCTTTGGTAGATTCTATGAAATTTGATGAAAATGTACTGGAACTAGTGCTATAAAAAACAACTACAACAAATATAATTTCAGTTTTTAATCTCCTTTGAGATAATCCCCTTCTAAAGCCACATACTCTATCCAGTGTCGTTTTCATTGATGGAAGCTTTCCTGGAACTCTCTTTTTAGGATAGTGAGCAGCTGCTTCATTTCATTCTCTTGGATTTTCTTGATATATTGAAACTGTAACACCCTTCTAGCACTTTCAAGAATGGTCTGTGGACTGAGTTAACTCTAAAAATAATGACTAATAGCAGTCTAGGATTTTGGAGTGTCATTGAAATTCTGAGGAGATTGACTGCATGTACCAGTCATTCACTTTGTCAGACTCTCTACCTTCAGAAAAAGCATGTAAGAATTTTTGTCTGAGCTTAAGGGCTCGGTGTTCTTACTTAAATGGTCTTGTGCTGCATCTACCTCGGGCATCCACCCATGTGGGCAGGTGGTTGATACCTCTGGAGTGTCATTGAAGATTAGTATTGGATTGTGCTCTCTGTGACTCTAACAACCTCTCCAGTTTTTTACTATTTGTTGCTTTGTCTTCTGGTGTTTGTTTTATGGATATTGTGCTGTAGATACTCAGCACACATCTTCTGGATATCGTCCTACCACTTGGACAGTACAACATATTAGCAACAAAGAAAATTCACTATTATCATAGTCGTGGACAAGTATTTTTTTTTTTTTCAACTGGCGAAACTAGCACATAAAAAAACAAAAAAAGTATGCCGGAAACAATAGACTAACTATGAAAATATCAAACAAAATCTATATACTACAGATCTGGCTACATAGATTTAAGACAAGCAAATCTATAATAACAGATTTGGTATAGACAGCTCAGACACCAGTTTTGACCAAAAACCGTTCATACAGATTTAATGATGAAAACAAACAGTTTCCTGACAATTTAAAAATCAGGAACAGCAAATTTAAAAATGGAGGACTTTCAGAAATGCTTCCTTGAATTTTTTTTATACAAGAATTAGCTCAAAAACAGCAAGAAAAGCAACTTGCTGTATTGTTGGAAATTTTCTCAAAATGAGAAATGAACCCAGATAAACCAGATACATTTTCTTTGGGATGATGTGTTTAATCAATTAGAAATTTTCATATAAACCTGAAGTTTTATTTGATACTTATTATTGCAGGTTTGGGGAGATATTTTTAAAAAACTGCTCAACATGGACAGACAATTAGAAAATTTGTTTACTATTAAATAAGTTTGGTGATTCGGAACATGAAAAACACAAACTATATTCTATCAAAACAACCTGGAGAAACTGTTTGAAGAAACTATACTGATATTAGCTGAAATTTTTGGAGAATGTAGTCCTTTATTCAACATGCAATGGCATTGCTTAAATTTATAAAAAAAAGTGATGACGACTATGCAATGTACATAAGTATAGTGATTAAGGCATGTGAAAAGTTCCAACTGAATGAATTAAGCAAAGATATGTTCAAGTGTTTAATTTTTATACAAGGATTAACCTCTCCAAGTGAAATAAACATACATGCAAGACTCTTAAAGTTAGAACAAGACCAGGAAATAACTACAAAATTTGACTGAGGAATGTCAAAGAATGGTAAACTTAAAAAAAACATACCACAAATATTGACCAACAGAACATATAAGTAGAAAAGTTAAAATAAATCCATGCTATGGTTGTGGTCATTTACATCTATTCAAAGATAAAAAATGCTTAAATTGTGGTTATAGGGGTCATAAAAAAATTTTTTGTAAAAGAAATGTCAAAAAAAAAACCCCAAAATATGGTTTGTTATACCATGGATGAAAAAGTCACAGGAAAAAGAAAATTCATAAATGTCCTATTGAATGACATAAAAGTAAAAATGCAAATTGACACAGGTTCAAACTTCACAATTATTAATATGGATATGTGGAATAAAATTGGTAGACCAGCATTATGCAGATCTTAAAAAAAAGTTTCCAAAGGCATATCAGGCAAAAACCTCGAATTTCTTGGTAAAATTTGTTTAAATGTTGGTTTTGCTGGGAAAGAGAGAAAATCAATAGCTAATGTCATGCAGCAAATGCAGAATTCCTTGATTGAATGGAGGATTTTGATTTGTTCAATATTTCTATCAACACATTTTGTAACAAAGTTGTTGGATCATCTAATTACACAGAAAATTACAAACAGAATTTAAAGGAAAAATTTCCAGATATTTTTTCTGAAGGCCTTGGATTTTGTTCTAATGTTAAAGCAAAGTTTGAGTTAAAAGAAAAGGTAACGCCAGTGTTTCGACCTAAGCGACCGGTACCACTCTGTACTAGAAGACATAGACAGAGTTGGAATGTCTAGAAAAATGAGGCCTTATAGAAAAAACAAATTACAGTCAATGGGTTAGTCCAACAGTATACATAAAGAAAAAGTATAATAAAATCAGTCTGTGCTGACTACTCCACAGGATTAAATGAATGCTTGAAACAGCATAATTACCCTTTACCTTCATCAGAAGATATATTTACAAAACTGAATGGAGGAAAAATATTTTCTAGATTGGACTTGTTAGAAGCATATTTACAAATTCCAATGGGTGAGGAGTGTGCGAAAATATTAACTATAAATATGCACTGAAGGGTCTGTTTAAGTTTAACAGATTACTATTCAGAGTAAAAATAGCACCCGCAATTTTTCAACAAGCAATGGACACGATGTTAAGTGGTTTTTATTATGCTATGGCATATCTTGACAATGTGTTAATTAAAAGCATAGACTGTAATGAACATGCAAAGCACATGACCATGGTGTTTCAAAAAGATTATGGTTTTAAGCTCAATATAGACAAGTCAGTTCTTTCTATCAAAAATTAAGTCAAATTATTGATGACAAAGGTAAAAGGTCAGATTCTAATAAAACAAGTGCTATAAATATATGCCAGCACCTAGAAATATTGCATCCTCAAAAGCATTCTTAGATTAGCTAACATTCCTAACATGAATGAGCTTTGAGCACCTTTGAATAGATTGTTGAAAAATGGGTATGGTCTGAAGAATGTGAGAAAGCATTTCAGAAATTGAAAGTGGCTCTAATTTCTGATCGATCATTAACATTTTATGGCTCAAGCAAGAAAATATATGTAGCAAGTGACGCTAGTAACTTTGCGTTAAGGACCGTATTGCTTCATAAACAAAATGATGGAAAACTGAAACCTGTTCATCACATTTCAAGGATGCTTCTTCCTGTGGAACAAAAATACCCCCAAATCAAAAAAGGTTTAGCAATAATTTTTGCTGTAAAAAAAAAAAAAAAATTTTTTTCACAAATATATTCAAATATTAGCAAGAGTAGTAACATTTAATTCTACCCACCCCTGGAAGAAAATAGTTATTTCAGCAGAAATCTATATAGTTAGAGGGTTTTTTAAAAGATGACTGCCATAAGTAGTTTAGTTTTAATTTTCAGAAATAGGATTATCTAATCAATAACGAATATAGGTAGTTTTGTTAAATTTTCGGGAAAGGGATAACAAATTATAGACCAGCTGAATAGTAAAATTTCATTTAAAAGCTATGTTAATAAATAGAGGTAAAAGAATATAATTAGTATTAGCAATTCAAAGTATAGGGGTAAATTTAGTGAAATAAATGGACGAACACACCAGAAAGAGTAGCCGTGATTAAAGATTAAAAAAAATAGGCACAACTCAGATTTGTTATTAAATTGGGAGGGTGGGAAAATGAACTCTTCCTATTGGCCAGAGTTAACAATAAAATGTATGAATTCTACCAAAAAGAAAAAAATAAGTTAAATCCAGACAAATAGCACAAAAGGAAGGGGCTGGCTTGGTACTTCTGGACCGAAAGTCAAGGTTATTGCCGGAGCCGATATGATGTTAAAAAACCTGAAATCGGCAATGAAGGTAGGACATCACTGAAGCGCTCTGTTAAGCAAATAAAATGTATTTATGAACATGGCAGGCAGTTTATTTTTGACACTGATCACCATTTGTTGGTGACAACTCTTAGCTCAAAGAAAGGTATTCCAACGCACACTGCAAACAGACTGCAAAGATGGGTGGCTATCTTAACTATTAAAATGGAGTATTTACCTTCAAAAAAGATAGCGCATATAGACAGATTATTGAGATTGATTCTGAGAATGGTCGAACAACTGGAAGAAACAGTAATAGCTTCATTGGTTTGTGAGTCAGAAATAAAAAACTAAAAAAAACTATGTATAACACTGTGAGAGAATTACCTGTCATAATTGATGAGATTAGATCTAAAGTGAAGTTTGACAAGTTCATAACTGTTAAAGAGTTATACGAAAAAATGCAAATAGTTTTCAATTTGTCAAAACATTCTATTGTACGGTGAATGGGTGGCCATTCCGGCAGTATTAATAAAAATAATATTACAAAGTTTTCATCAGAACATTCAGGCATTTCATGTATGAAAGCACTTATACAAAGTTTCATGTATTGGAATGGAATGGGTAAAGACATTGAAAACTTTGGTCAAAAAATTGCAGGAATTGCAGTTAGTATCAAAATCACCACCCATGAAGTTTAACCCATGGTTTAAAAACAGACAAGCCTTATAGATTATGCAGGTCCAATAAGGGGTATATACTAGTTTGTTGTGGTGGATCGCTTTTCAAAATGGCCAGAATTATTCAAATGCAAATCGCTGACAACAAAAAGCATAATAGAATTTTTAAATGAATTGTTTGTTAGATTTGGTGTACTGGATATGATCATATTAAACAACGGGACCCAATTCTCATTTAGGGAATTCGCAAATTTTTGCAAAATGTATACAGTGACTCATTTGACATCTGTGCCTTACCATCCAAGATCTAATGGGTTGGTAGAATGATTCATAGACCCTTTTTAAAAGGGCAACACAAAAGGCAGAAGAAATAGAAACAAGAAATGAGGAGCTACAGAATTTCTTATCTGTTTACCGTTTCATACCAAACACAAACAATAATGCAGGAAATGTCTTCAGCAGACTTAATGTTTGCAAGGAAGATCAAATCCGTTTTCAATAAACTGAAACCAAATAAAGAATAAAAACTGAGTGACAGAACTAAGTGTGATGACAAATGCTTCTACCCTGGTGACAGTTTTTTATTTATAGAGTAAAGTGTCATGGGAAGAAGGCATTCAAGTGAATTGACCACATGATGTACCTTAGAAATTATCCAAGATAGCTTATAAGGAGGCATGTAAACCAAATAAAAAGAAGGTAAACTACTGAACAGCATAGGGAAGAACCCATGGAAGTAATATGACATGTTTGATGTGCCGATGCCTCCAGAGATACAACAAAGACGTTTAAGAAAGCAAAAAAGGAGAGCTAGAGGAATGGTTGAGATCAATCCAAAAAAAAAAAAATTTCAACAGGGAGTTGTTGTAGAGCAGCTAACACTCCTGTAGTGCTCTCAAGAATGGAATGGTCTGTGGCCTGAAGTAGCTATAAAGATAGCAGTCTGGGATTTCGGAGTATCATTGACGATTAGTATCGGACTGTGCTCTCTGTGACTCAATGACGTAACCTCTACTCTCTTCTACTATTTGTTGTTCTGTCTTGTGTTGTCTTATTTGAATTAGTATCCCTTAGCACAGTTACTGAACTGTAGGTGCTCAGCACACATCTTCTGGGTATCATCCTACCACCTCAGCTATACAACGTACCTGGGGAATGTTGCACTTGACCCAAAATTACAGTATAATTCATAGTCACTGATGGAACCTCTGTAGTTTGGCAAGACAATCACACACTACACACTTTTCTTTCAACATAATTCCTGCTATAAATAACAGATGTGAGCACAAATGTTATAACTTAATGTGCATACATGACAGAATTCAAGGCCAATCTGTACCAAGCAGTTTCATTTTGTGTACTTTTGCCCTATTGCTATAGAAGCAATCCCAACACATTTTGGTTTGATCACATTTTTTAAGAAAAATGAAGTGGTTAAACATTGAGTAGAATGTTTGTTCTATAAATGTCTACATCATGGGTTTTTAGCTAGTCTTCCCTGTGAGTCGGTGATGTTTTGGTAAATGTAAAATTGGATGGTGATGGAGTTGTAATGAACAAGTAAATTATAATGAATTAAATGGGTCGCAAATCAGATTAGCTTGGCTTAGGATAGTCAGTGACGATAACTCAACTTCCTCTTCAGGCTTGTGCCAAAATTGTATGTAAAAGTACAATAAATATACCCAATATATCTAGATATTTCGCTAAGATGAAATAATGTGAAAGCTAGTAGTATGTTACCTGTTTTTGCTTTCAAACATTATGAAAACAACTGGAAAGATTTGTTTTTAACAAAACCTTGCCCAACTGACCCTGCTATACTGTGCACTTGATAAAAATAAACAATGCACGTGCGCAAAATATAAAATGGGTAAATTGTTGGCATTTATATCTTTTGGGGAAAAAAAGGTACAAATTTTCAGAAAAATTTTACTAAGATTGTTGTTGCTAGAGTAAATTAATATTTTATTTGGTATGAGAATTTTTAACTCTAACAACAGCAATCTTAGTAAAATCATTCTGAAAATTTGTACTTTTTTTCCCCAAATTCTGATCAACATTAATTTATCTAAGCTTAATATATTGGGTTAAGTGTTTACTGTAATCACATAAAAGTTACATCTTGATAGTTATAGATTCAAAACCAAAAAAAAAAATTGTTGCACTTTTGTTTTATTTTTTAAACAAAAGCCTTTAATATTTGTTTAATGCATTGAGTTTTATTTCACAAACTCAAAATCTCCTCAATAATTTAACCGTAGTTTTAATTGCAAATGCTTTTTTAAAACAGGCAATGCTGGGTAGCTCTACTCGTGTTCAATCTTGTATGTATTTAAAATATTCCGTTAGGTTGGGTTGCTGAGAACTGAACTATTTCTTTAAAATAATTGGTGCTCATTCATCTCTGACCATCTCCAAATCAAAACACACCCTAGCATAGTTTTCTCTTGATAAATTCCATATTTGGATGTTACTTTGCACTTAAGATGGCCAAATAAATCTTGTACACATTTAGTATATTACCATGTTCAGTGAGCATAGATAACTCTAACAAGCCACTCCAACTGCTAATGAATCTATGCATAACAATAGATATATATGTCAGAAAAACTCACTCAGTATAAGGCACAGAGGCCACTCAAGGTAGAGGACTACATTAATGGATAGTTTATACAGATAGAAGATAAGTTAACTCTAAACTTGAACAGATTAAGATTGTAGTGATTGGGGAAATATCCTCTTGGGAGTCTGTTCTACTGAGCAGTGGTTCTTAGAAAGAAGTTGTTCAAGTGGAACTTGCTTATCACCAATTGAATATGGAGGGAATGTGGGTGGTTTGCTGCAAAATGTGGCATGGAGGGTAGTAGCAATAGTGCAGTGAGAGGCTCGCCACATCCTACTTGTGAGAGAGGCTGGAGGGTTGAAAATAATTTTTCTTGCAAGGACTCTGAGACAGAAAAGTGAGGTCTGGGACATCTCCTGCCCAAATATGGCTACAGTCCTCCATTTTTGGCCTAATCTGGCTCTTATAAAGGTAGAGGATAGCATGAGGAGTCAGGTATTTACTGCAGTGGTACATGGAGCCGATCATTTTATCTGCATCTTTAGCGATGGATCACATGAACAAGTTTCACTGGAGGTTAGGTGTGAGTTTGAGGCCCAATAGTCTCTCAAGGCATGGTGCCTCCTTGAGGGGATATCTGTGATAGTTCAGAGTCTGATTGGTGGTGATAATTTCAAATACTAGTTACATTCTAAGTAAATTTGTTATCTAGATACTTAAGTCTGTTGTTTTTCTGAAGAAGGTAATGGATTTTTATTAATTTGACAGATTATTTTATTACTTTCAACATTATTTTTAGAGGATTAACTAGTTCTCTGTAGGTCAGTTGGTTAGACCCTCTGCCCTGGGGAGCACATGTGTAAATCCTGCCAGGGAGTGCTAATTTTCCTTTAATAAGATTTCTCAAACATTCAGGCCTGTGGACAAAAATAGATATACTGTTTAATAAATAAACTGATCATTTACTCAAATACGAATATACACTAAAAATAACATTTAAAGTTTCATAACATTGTTTATTTGTAATGTTATTCTGAAAGGAAGTTTTGGTAACTCGATATTAGCGAGTTATAATATTTCAGTATCTTCATAAAGTCAATGTACTAAATGAGTCCTTCAGAAATACACAATGCTCTTGGAATAATTCTCTTGAGTAATTCACTCAGAAAATAATCTCTTCATTGATGCACAACATCAGAATGATGCACAACACATAATACACTGACTTCTGTCTGAGTGCTCTATATGCTAACTATTTATGTAGCCCAATTCATTCAACAGTTATGTTTGGGGCCTGGAGATCCATGTTCAACCATATGTGTTGGGATCAACACTTTCTTCCTATATAACATCAAGTCATAACATTTCTGTAGTAAAAAACCATATGTGTAGTTTTCTGCTAGGGTAATTAGCTAATCCCAGTTGGAGACACCTGCTTCAGCATATTTGGTTCTTCAACAATTAGTCAAACCTGTGCTTTATACGACAAGTAAGCTAAATGAACCTTACAGTTTATGGGAGAAAAAGCGTATAATTTGGCATGATCCCTAATTTAAACAAGGCCAGTCTACTGAAACTCTTATTCATGATTTGTGACTTTGAGCTAGTACAACTATAAAAAAAAAAACTTCCAAACTGTTTGGTATCCAAAATTTCACTCAAAAAGTCTAGATTAACCCATGGTATGGTTGTCAGATACTTTACAATGGTGATTTATGCTGGGATCATCACCTCAGACCAGTATTATCAAGATGTTACCTCTTTGATAAATGAACTATGATTGGATTCGAAACCAGGTTTCATGGTCAGTATGCTAATGTTTTAACTAGTCAGCTATATGCCTATATATTTGTTGTGACGTAGCTCGAACACGTAACATATGGTTCACAATATATAAAGGACTGATATTGAGTAGCGACAATGGAGTCAGCAGCTGACGGCTAGCACGCTCGTTATCTACTCAGTTCACTAGTTGTTGCCACCCTACATGGACTTGTACTACTGTATCTACCGAGAATAAACATATTACATACTTATATCTGGGTATTGTCAATCGTCGACGATACAACAATATTAAAATATGTTTTTTTGTACATGTGGACTATTGTCTTTATCTTTATTCTTATCACAATGTTTCAACCTTTGTCTTCAGCACTTCATCAGAATAACCTAGTGGATTAAAGCATTGGTTTGTAAATTTGGTGACATTGTAATTGATTTCAATCCCTGTGCCAGGCAGTGTGTACTTGGAGTCTTTGAAATCCTAGTAAGCAATAATTAAGCAGTATCCAAAATAAGAACATGACAAGATATCCCTAAACATGGACAACAGAATGAAAACAAATCTGACCCCATAGATTAAATAAAGGATTCATTTCAAAATTCAATCAAGGTTTCCCAGGTCGACAATTATCTGATGAAGGCCTTGAAGGTACAATAGAAATTCAGACATAAAAATATATAATTTATAATGGTAATATTAGCTGTTTCTTTAGAATGAAACGTTTGGTATTCATCAACCAAGCAGCCTGTATTAATGTCAGTTGAAGTTTATAAAATCTTTCACATGAAATATTTTTTCAGAAGAATAGTTTTTTCAAGTTATCATTTTTCCCAGCACTGATTGAGACTTCCTTCCTCACCATTTTATTTCAAGTATTGTAGGATGTCATAATCTTTACTGTCACTATTTTCTCTTCGATTTACTTGTGATATGTATTTTAGCTGTTGCAAGACCTCTAGTTTCTGTTATTTGATACAGTTTTTTTTATGATTCTGTTGCATCAGTCCACAATGTTCAAAGTTTGGTCTTCAACAAAACCCAAAGGCATCACATGCTCAAAGCCATTTTTAGCCATCAATCTGAGAAAGCAGTTGTATACAGCTGACAGTTTAGATATTTCTGAACAGGTTTGGTGCCATGTATGACATCCCTACGAGTGACTAGACTATTTCAGAACATTACTTTCAGATTATTATTTTGGTTTTTTAGCAACTTGCAGTGTTGGGCCAAACCATCTACAATGCATCTTATTTCTATGTTCATTTTCCATATCTTCTATATTAAATTTGTTATAACTAATCCATACATGAAGGTATTTGACGTGCTCAGTATTTACTTGATTTACATGATGAATTTTTATGATGGATTCTTAGCATGTGCCGTCACAGTTTTCATTCCAAATCCAGATCATAATTTCTCTTTTAGTAAGGTTTATCTTGTCTTTTTTTTTCTTGGAACACTTGGTACGGATGTTGATTTTTTTTTTTTTTTTTTGTTTAAAATCACTATCTCAACTATGAATATCCATGTCATCAGCATAGCTACCCTCATCATTGGCCTAAGATAAGAGCAGTGTCATTGTCTTCTTTTCATAGATTTGTATTAGATGTAGCTTAAATGATTGGTGCTCATTTGTGTTTGTAAACCTGCAGGGTATAGTCTGGGAAAAGATTAAATACACTATTGTTCTCATTTCCTCTTCATACCCCTGATAAAATCTTAAATATTTCCGCACTGAGGTCCTCGCCAGTCCTGTAAGATTTTGACTGATGAAGTTCCTCTATTAGACTGATGTATTTCAGTCAGTCAGTTGAGTGCCATACATGATACACGCTTGGGCAATCATGTCTCAAGAGACATGACTGACTGGGCAGAAGATTATCTCACAGTAGTTTGCCATTGCTTTCTGTGGTAGACTGGTTACCAGCCAAGGCTGTAGAACCCAATCTGTCCTATTATTTAACCCAGGAAATAGACAGATTAATACTTTTCCCAAGGGTATTTGTGCATAAGTGAATGCAAGGAATTCAACTGATGTATTTCAAAGATTCAAAACTTTGAAAACCATTTCTGATGGATGAGAAAAGGAAAATTTTGTTGATTTGCTCATCTGCTGCTGCGAGGTTGATATCAGATATTAGAGGGATAAGCAATTTCCTGGTGTTGCTTGATGACATATATTCCATCATTGAATCCATTACCAGAAAAAAAAACAAAATAGGCCATGAAGAGTTGACTTTCATAAAACAATGAGAGCTTAGATAATGTTCACTAATACGATAAAAATTTTTTATTATTTTAAAAAAATGTTATCCTTGTTTAAATGTATAATCATTTTTCTAATCATATAGGTTGTTTTTAATGCATGTTCTTTTGCGAGAAGTATTTTTATGTAGGCTAGACAGTTTGTGTAAAATTTGTTACAAATGTATATTTTTGGGGGTCCAGCAGTTAAAACTGACCTAAATTTGAGAAGGCTCTATTTCCAGTTTATGGAAAATTATTTTTTTTGTATTTATTGACCAATGAGAGACATGGTTTTCAAACTCTTATAACATCCAGAATGGTGGGGCAAAGCTGAGCCTAATTTTTTAATAAATCAGGCTCAGTTCAGTAGATATGAAGAGAAGACCTTTTGACAGCAAAGGGAAGAAGGCAGGTCAGTATCAAAGAAGGCATTAACATCAAGAAGGCTCTGTTACCTGCCAGCCACAGAGTTGAGAAATTTGCAGCTCCAGTGAAAGTTCTCCTGATGTTAGATTGCCTAAAATGAAAGGGTTTCTGATAAATTTTATCTAGAACAAACTTTATCAATAAAATGAATAAATAAATAAAAAAACTTTAGAAAAAATTACTGTTTTCTAGATGTGCTCGTGGAGCAATTTGCAAGTAGGTCTTTTCGTTTTTCTCTTGCATCTTTGTTTTTTTTTTACTGCCTTACTGTTTTCCTTGTTCCTTTTCGAGTTGTAAATTTTCCCATTTTTCACTGGTGCTCCTTTATAATTAAATTGTTATCTTGCCTTAATAGGTGCACAAAAGGAAATTTTTGTGTAAATTTTGTTTGTACCTTTTTTGCAATTGTAAACTGTAAATGGTTTTCCTTTTAAAATTTTATGCTGTGGTTACCTTGTGTTTTTAAATTTTGCATTTATTAATGTCTTGCTATTTTAAAGTTTTTGTCTAGCACAATAGCTTGGATTTGGTAGAAATAAAATTTTTATAATACTTTCACCATGATTGGATACAATTGAGATTATGTGTGAGTCTTGAGGGCTACGTTTTTGTTTCCGTAATTCATTAATGTTGATATCCCCAACATTTTGGTGGGGGTAGGGCATTTCTGACTCTAGACTTCTTTCTTAAAATAGAGAAACTTATTGAATTCAGGGGAAAAAGTAAGCTATTTTCAAAACTTCAGCCTCAATCTCAAGTGATGCTTTATTATTCCTTAGTTTTTTAACAGCTTTGATTTCCTCATCAGTAGGTTCATTATTATTTGTTTGAGACACTTTATAATGATTGAATGTGTATTGGCATATGTTCTGTTTTTGCAGACAGTTTTAATTTAGTGTAGTCAAGGATTTTTTTGTAACCAAAACATTTCATCTGTGGTAGTGTTGATTGTATGATGTTATTGTGATATTTTTTTTTCTTTCTTGTCATTTTAATACATTGGCTGACTTCATTGTTTCAAAATTTCTGGAGATACTAGTTCTCAAAGAATTAACTAGTTTTTTGTTTTCATTTCTGTAATTGTTTCGTATTTTCCCTTCCTTTTTTTTTTACACCCCACACCACTTCTGTTTGTTTTTTAGTTTTTAATTCAGGATTGTCGTCCTGTGGGTGTTTCTTTTTCCTTCTAGGTATTCTTGGAATGGTCTCATGTGATTCAGCCAAGGATGATATAACATTATTTGATTCCTCTGTGTTTTAATCAAAATTTACTGACATCAATTTAAACCCTAATTTATTAAGGTTAATGCAATTGGCATAAGTAAAAAGTAACTCGCTATTTTCATGCACACACACATTCACAATCTGATACAACTGTTTTCACTTGTTCAAATTAGTATTGCTCAAATGTTACGAACTTTAATTTACTTATCTAGCCTGTTGCTTATGGTTACTAATATATGATAATAGGCTTCCCAATGAGAATTAAGCTCAAATTTAGGTTTCATCAACAAACTGCTCACTAGAGCACTACATTCTTGTGTGTGATTATATATTTACTTATGTAAGTATTATGCTCAATTAGCTCGTCAATCTGAACATAACATAGTATGTAAAGCAAGCTCTCTATAATCCATTTTGTAAATAATTTGATAGCTTTTTAAAACAGACTTGTAAAGTTTTGGCATTTCAACTATCAATAAATCATGTGACTAAACCAGAGCTTCTAGGATCTATAAAAATATTATCACAAATAGGATTAAACATTTTTCCTTTTGACCTACCAGGTCCCGGATTGAATCCTTAAAAAAAAAAAAAACAATGCATACTGTTGGAAAAAAAAAATCATAATTAGTCATGCATGAACACACAGACGTTAATGTGAGTCTTTGGTTTTCTTAATATCATCTTTTATAAAGGCTTTGTTTGATTTTTTCTTTTCTGAAAACACAAAAAAAATAATACAGTTTATACTCCACTACCATGCAATTTCTAAATTTCAAGGTTTCAAGTATGTTAAATTCCCTGAGAATTAAACTCAGCCTCAGAGATCTTGACAATTATCTTGCTAACCAATGAATCTTTTAAATTATATTTCCAAAGATCCTTTTTATAAACAAATTAACTTTTTTTTTTGTGATGGACCGAATTGTTTGATGTCTTGCATTTGAAAAAAGTTTCTTTGCGAAAATGTTATTATAGACCTTTGGTTCTCAATTGGGGTCTATATGAACATTTTAATATGATTGAAGGTTCACACAAAAATATAGCAAATTAGGGGTTCACAGTAATATTTTAGTGATTCCATAGAGCAATTTCACATTGGAAGAGTTGTTACAACTGAGAATTGGAATTTCTGCAATAATCTTTTAAATATTAAAATGCTAAAAATAGAAAAACAAATCTAAAACTGGCAGAAAATGAGATCAAGCAATGTAAGTTTGCGTCTCTTTTACTCTGTTGGATGTTTTGACTGTAAAAGTTGAATAAAAATTGAGAAAGACAAAGGAAAATTCTATAAAGATTACAATTTATTATATAATTAATTTAATATAATTTACATTAATATAAATTTCTCTTTCTTCACCCTAAACAGGATAGAAATATCATTAATAGATGAACTCTTAACTATTTCTTCATGAGTCACATATGGCTGGTTTCTCCAGTGGTTGCATCTCTCATGGAAGAGATGCTAGCCTTTTTGCTGTCTAGCTGAAAAGCATGGGTTTATATACTTTTTAACTAGACTCTGGAATCCTGGCAAGAATCTTAGTTTCAGCTAACATCAATTCTCTTTATGTTAATTTTTTTAGATTGGCCAAAATTATCTAGTTTTCAGCATTTTTTTTCTTTTCTTTTTTTTTTAAATAACAGAAGTTACGAATGGAGCCTCCTTTGATTCTGTTTTTTTTTTTATGGGAGGGTAGTTTTCAGTCACAAAACAGTAGGCTCTCTTTCTGCAAACTTCCAGCTTTTTCATCTAGGTCCAGTCTTTTCTTCCACTTTTTATTTGAGGATTGTCTTCTCATCAGTTGATATATATATATAATTTAGTGTATCAAGGCAGCAGATAATTTTCTAAACATATGCTGTCAAATATAAGAGACAATGAATGTCTATTACGTTTAATCATGAGACGTTCTAAACATAGTATTTTGGCTTTAATTTCAGGTGAAAATAAAGACAAAAATTCTCCAACATTTGGATATTTTTTATGTTGGTTCTAAGCTTTCATCTCACATGAGCCATCCTCGGAGAAGCCACAGGGATGCCAACACAAAAACATCCACCATCAAAAATGATTTTATCTTGTGTTGACATAAAAATTCTCTTATATTTAACTAATATATATATATATATAGTGATGCCAAGTCAATGAATGGAGAGGATAATCCAAAAAGATCTATTTAATATAAAGTATTAAGCAATAAATCTGTGTAGAGAGCTCAATGGATATCTTCCAGAGCAATATGATATACATAAAGGAAAACTCAACATATGATCTGAAGTGGTTATTATAAGCTATAATTTATTTTGACAAATGTATAAACCCTTCTCTTCGGACTAGGATTTCACTTGGAATTGTCTAATTTTTTTCTGTCAGTGATAATTGCTGTTTCTGTAGGAAAAGAATTAATTGATATCTTCTGAACTACTATTCAGTACTTTATCCCTTTAAATTCCAGTCTGAAGAGATAGGTTTATGCTCCCATTGAAATAAATTATAGTTTAACACTTCAAATGATGTGTTGAGTTCTCCTTTGTGTGAGTGTGTATTATATATATATATATAGGGAGAGAGAGAGAGAGAGAAAAGATGAGGGTTTTAAAGGAAAGCACAAATGTTTTATATTTTATTTTTTGATTATATCTTTTTATATTGTTATTTTATTGGGACTCACTACAATTCTATCACATTATGAATGCTTAATAAACCTTTCTTGCAATATATCTTTTGTTTTCAAAGACATTTTTCCTCTGATTCAAAATTTAACAACATTACTGTGACATTTTATTGTAAGTTGATGTTTGCTTAAACACATTTCTAGGAGCTAATGTATTTCTTTTGTGCTGAATATTCTATTGTCCTGCAGGTTGGCATTTATTGAAATGTTTTCTTTTCCATAATACAAGGAGTTGTTGAAAAGTTTTCTGCCTGACCCATTTCCCCGAAATGTAATCAAATTGTCAAACACCACAATTTTTATCTTTTCTTAGCAGTTAACTTTTCAGCACCCACTAATATTTAAGAGGAATTGGGTATCAGTGATAATTGCTGTATCTGTATGGATAAAATTACTTGATATCTTGTAAAATCTTATTCAGTAGTTTATCCTATTCAATTCCAGTTTCTACCTGTACAATATTTCAACCTTGTAACTTGTCTATGAAATTGATTTTCACATCACTTAAGGAAGGACTATCAATAAGTGTGGCCTGATCCTGAAGAAAACATTTTATACAACACATTTCAACATAATTTCCTTCCTTCTCAAGGCACCTAATTCAATGGTGAATATTAATCATGTAGACCAAAGATACAGAAAATTTTAGATAAAAATTTAATCTTACAAGTACATGTCTGGCTAGAGACATTGATACATCATTGCATAAATTCTGTTTATTATGGATGAACACGTCTATTAGGCTAACAGCAGATTTTATAGTAAATATCTATAGCCACATCTGTTGTGTGTGTATTTATATATATATATATATATATATATATATATATATAATCTTTCATTAAATATGATGGAACATGTCACTTATCAGATCAGAGCACCATAAAAATATCAACCCACAATCTAAAAGAACCCTTAAGAAAAATGGTTGAAAAGACTAGAGTTCGATGAACCTGTACATCAAATATGTTTTCCCTTACCATCAACTTCACTATGTTTAACAATGGGAGTTGCATGCTTGAAAGTTTTTATAAATAGAAAGTCAGCCACTCAAATTCTAGGCATGTCCATCACACGTAATGACTCAGAATTGATGCTCTTACTAGAATTCACAGCCACACAAATAATACATCTCACACAATCAAAACATGAAAAGAAATGAACACCACCAAACAAACACCCCCTAAGAAAGTGACCAAAAGCACTTTGGAGAATATGGACAGTTTTTGTACACTCACCAAACAAAAAACAAAACAAAACAAAAAAAACGTAAGAACACTGGAAAAAAAAAAAAATTTTTTTTCTTTACCCATTATATTTATTGAAAGATGTTTAAAAGGTTGCTGCCCAAATATATATATATATATATATATACATATATATACACCACACACACACACACTCACTACCAGCCATAATTATTAGGCTATCCTAGTTTTTTAAAGAAATTATGTATTTCATACTATTTTTAGTATTTATTGCCAAATGAAAATAGAATGGTTCTTTTATTACTTTGCAAAATTTTACAAGGAAAGGAAGCAAAGATGAACTTATTCAAATCACCCTAAATTTTCTTCATTCTTTCATTGATGAAACTGAAATATAGGTAATTAAGTATTTAGGAATTCATTTGATGCACATGTTATTGTGCAATATTAATAAAATGACTATTCTATTTTCACTTACAATTATTCACTTGGCAATAAATACTAAAAATATTTTGAAATACGTCATTTTTTTTTTTTTAATGCTGGGATGGCCTAATAATATGCGATATGTGTGTGTATATATATATATATATATATAACTTGTCACTTCTGCTTGTTTTCTCATGACAATATTTTTTTTTTTTCATCACAAAGCAGTATAAAGTTTCATTAATATATCGGAAATATGTTGATTGTTTAGATAAAATATTTTAGGAAGGATCAGACTTTTAAAATTCTAACAAGCTAAAAACACCACTAAGAGTCTATCCTATCAGTAATTTAAATTTTTGCTTATAAAATCATTGTCAAAAGAGAAAAAAAAAACATTGGTTTGTGATGACTCACAAAATTATAACTTAATCCATTGGTAAAAAGAGCTCAAGTTTTTATTCCACAAGATGTTTAAGCATCTTTGGGAATTATCAGTTATGTTTTATGTATTTGTATGTTTTTACAAGCTGTCAGTTGATTTATTATTAAAGATTTAAGTAGACCTGCTTTCCTTCAATCTCCAGATCTCCCTCCCTCTCTCTCTCTCTCTCCCTCCCTCCCTCTCTCCTGCATCATGTGAACAGGCATTCTCAATTCATCCTTAGATTTTTGCTTCAGCCAATCTTAATTTTAGTATTACTGGCAGGGTTCAATAAATATATTTTATTTTAATCAATTCATCCCATGCAAGGCAATAATGTTACAAAAATACAATGGACTACTGAGAGTGAAAGATGATTTTAAGGAGCCGGAAACCCAATCCTAAAGAGGGAACAAGAGATAAACCGCTACTTTTCTTCAAAATACAAGGGATAAGTGTAAACTGGATGACAAGCAAACCTTACTTAATTCTATTGAGAAAAAATGAATAGTAAATATTTCAGAGTTTAGATGGAGATGTTAGAAAAATAGATTTGAAGAGAAGGAATCGGAACCCCAAACCTAAACAGGAAACAAGGAATGAAATCCTGTTTAAAAGAGCAGAGAAAGAGGAAACAAAGAAATAAATCTCTACTCCTGTTTAAAAACTATAGAAGAGTGTGAACTGGTATATAAGTGAACTTATCTCTTTCTATTGAGGAAAAATAAATATTTTCCAAGTTTCGAAGATTATTTTTTTTTTTTTTTTTTTTTTTTTTTTTTTTTTTTTTTTTTTTTTAATCGTATCACCCCGAGCAAGGCGGTAATACCACTGATGTGCAGGGGGCTACGTAATAGTGAAAAGATTGGCAAAGAGAAAACCGGAAACCACATCCTAAACAGGGAACAAGGGATGATCCTCTTAACCTGTTCAATAGACGCGGGTGGAGTGTGAACCGGGTGATAGATAGATCTATCTACTCCAATTGAAAAAAAAAAAAAAAGCGAGAAGATTGGTAAAGAGAAAGCCAGAAACCACATAGAAATATAGTTAAAAAAGACTTTAGAAGGAAGTGGAAACCCACTCTTAGACAAAAAAGAAGAGATAAACCTTTACTCCTGTTAAAAAAGATCCTAATGTTCAAGTATTACAGGTTTTTTTTATGTTCCCTGGTGAGGTCTTTATAATTTTCACTTTCTTTCATCCTCACTCTATAACCAGATATCATCCTAGTTTGTGCATGAAAACACCCTTTAGGTTATTTGCAGCATTAAAATAAATGAAATCAGATAAGAAAAGGTATGAAGAGTTTCATTGAGATGGAAGAACCAACAAGACAGTGGGTAGTTTTCTCCAACACCACAAAATACTACATAACCAAAATATTGACCTAAGAACTCTATATCATGTTTTAAATTGCCTTGTCATATGTAGACTCTTATATGGATGTCATACATGGCATCAAGCTCATTCAAAAATGTCTAAATTATCAGCTATATACAAGGGTTTTCTCAGATTAATGATTAAAAACGGCTTCAAGCAAATGAATCCTCTGGGTCTTAATGATCTGCCATCAGACCTTACAGTCTGGTGCTAGGAAAGTAAAATTTTACCAAAAACTAAAATCTCATCACTTGAAAACAATTAAAATAGCACATGTAACTAGAAAGACATAATATGCTAAATTTCCACACTACCTACAATTCCTTTCAATATTAGAAAGAGCATTTTGAGAAAAAGTCTTAAGATTTTACATATTTAAACTAATAAAGCTTAACTGCTTGATAAATGAGATAACACTACAGAAAATGGTAGCAGTACCCTTTTTTTTTTTTTCTCGAGGCAACCATTTTTTTTTTTTTTTTTTTTTTTTTCAGAGTATTTTAATATATAACAATAGTGACAAGATAAAAGAAACAAACACATGAAGGTTTCTTTTCTTCGAGACTGTGAGGAAAATTGGAAAATTATGTCAAGCACTGAAAGCTTTTTTTGTAATAACATGAAAAATTAGCAATATTTCTTTTCATGGTCAATACTAAAAATTTATGAAGATCTTCAGAGTTTAATAAATAACAGATAAAAAATATATTTTAAGAGCTATTCCTGAACGTTTTCTTTTTTGTTCTATAGAAAATAGAAACCAGTTTGAGAGGTGCTATTTTAGGGACCAACTTAATGAAAATCTGAGATAGGCATGTGGTGTGGTATGGAAAGAAAACAAATCAGCAATGATTGCTCTATAATAAAAAAAAACTAAAGTTAGTGGGGGAATAACTTTTTCAAAATTTTGTAGCTATTTAAGAAAGCTATCAATTTTTCAAGGTTATTCAAAATGCACAAGGTCTGCCAGGGAATTGAGTTATATTCGCATATTTCTTGAAATTAGGATTGTGCAAGTGTCAACTGTTTTGCTGATCAGTTTGAGGTGCAAGCATATGAAATATACTCATCAAAAGTGGCAACTAGATAAGTAATTAAAAAAAAAGGTGGGGGGCAAAAGTTATGATGAATAACATTGATGGTTTTTGAATCAATGCATGGAGATGACACTGTATACGATTCATGTTTCACGTTCATTGTCCGGGTAAGTTGAATTTTTTGTGACACAGATATTTTGCATTCAGTGTTGATTTTTGAGGAAATTTAAGGAATCAAGTGATTTTAAAAATTTGCAGGAAATGCCAGTGAGTTTGAAAATGTCTACTGGAAAGTGGTAAAACCGTCTAATATATTCAATATTGAAGCATTTTTTAGATGGGAAAATGAGTCATCTTCTATTGTTGGGAGTGGAGAGTTAAGTTTACATATTATGGAACAGTTATTGGTTGCAGAAAAGGCAATTAGATTGGAAAGAAATGTTGCTGTTTAGTGGGAACAAAATGCAGATGAGGCAGCCAATTGCTACTGATAACCTGGTCCCATTCCACATTGGTCAAAGAGACAGTGTATAGTGTGCTGTCCACTGCAAGAACAGTCAGTGTAAACCCTGGAGTGTCTGGTTATGAAGAAAGTGTTTACCAGCTTCCCCACAATATAGTTGGGACAGCGAGTTGTGTTAGCTATGTAAATGATTCCTTTGCTAGCCAACTGTTAAATTTTAGGCTCTATAAAAGCAGGCATATTTTCTGGGAAGACAGAACTTGACAGTATGCTGTCTTACACTTAACCATCTCTCAGTTGTTTGATATCAAAACTTCATTAAGATCTGTATAGTAATTCGTTTTTCTTTTACTCCAAACTAGCAGTATAGCCCAGTGTTGCTCGGGTGTCATGAAAGCTTTAAAACTAATTCATGATTTTGGAGCTCAGACTCTGCCTAAAGAATATTTGTGTGAAGTTTGGTAAGAATCGGATAAAAATTGTGGATTTGTATAAAGGACATACAGACAGATAAACAGACACACACACAAACATCTTGCCTTTTTATTTATTTATATATATATATATATATATATATATATAATCAATTTTCTGCACTACTGTAAGAACTGCAACCTTGAAACTTCTGAATATCGTTTCTTATGTCTTTATCTATAAGTGTATCAATTTTGATTAAAATTGGACCACTCTTTCTATAACCCGATTTTTTTGATTATCAATTTTTGATATTTATTGGGGGTACCTCAACACAAAACCTAGCTAAGAACACTCACAGACGCTTATAGTACAACTGTAGATTTTCAAGAAAATCGGTTCAGCCATTTCGGAGTCTATAGGTAACAGATACACAGATATATATATACACACACACACACACACACACACACACACACAGTTTCATTTATAAATAAGTTTAGATCAAACTAAAAACTCCTCTTTTTGCTATTATTAGGATGCAACATTAGTTACTATCCACATCTTCCTATAACTACAAATAAAAGCATTGTACTGAGTCTTTTAGCAGTAACATATACTGTCTTGTCTATGGCTATATCGTGTTGAAATACACCAATTCTCATCCGATCACCAAAGTTAAGCAACATCGAGCCTGGTCAGTACTTAAATTTGGGAATACCAGGCACTGTAAACATAAGGACCAAAGATGGTCCACTGGTCCTCCAGGTTTGGGGGTTCGGTGCAGGGCTAACAACCCTGCCTCATAAAAGAACAATTTGTTACAGAAATAGTAACAAAATGTTGCTGCCCTATACACCATTGGGTGTAACAGATGAGATGATGATGATGATATACTGTCTTAGTTATTTTCTAGTAAGTACATTAATAGAAAATTGTTCTATTTCATTAGAGTTTGTATAATGGATTTACTTAATTTCTCTGGACTAACTGAAGTGTGTTTGAACACTACAAAAAATTGTCATGAGTAAGTGACTATGATTTCCTGGAAAAATCATGTTGCAATTGTTGAATTAAAGCAAGAATTATGAAGATGACGCAATGCTCTGGAGTAGTCAGATGATCATTTGTTCCAGATTAAGGCTTAGAAGTATTGCATGAAATATGTTCTAATATTATGCATAGGTGCCTCTGCATGACAATCTGAGTGGTGGCCAAACCTGTAGTGTATCCTGATATTGAAAAAATATGAAAAGCTTGTGAGGCATGCATTCAAAATCAGAGCCGTCCAATTCGTGATTGGGGAATATCGAGCTTGAGAAGTTGAGAGGAATCTCTCGTTATGTATTATGCACCAGTGATAAATGATAATGACCCATGTTTCATGAAGAGTCCAAATTGTTAATGACTTACAATGGGTTTTGGCATTTCTCTAAAGCTCCATATTACCTAGCCTCAAATTTCTTCACAGGACTCACTGTTTGCACATTAAAATAGGCAATACAGATGATAGTGGGTGGAAAAAGGACACACAAAATTAAAGTCAACAGTTTCCTGTTATTGTTCAAAACTACTCCCTCTTTAATGATCGAAGATTCTTCTGCTGAATTTCTTGTTCAAATGAACAGCATTTCACCACTGAAACCAAATACACTAAACATATCAAGTTCAGTAGCGTGTATTTAGTTTATTAGTGAAATATTGTTTATAAATTTGAATGACAAGTTCGTCTGAGGGATCAATGCCTGAAGTTTTTTAGAACATTCAAAGTTCCTGAATCACTTAAGAAATCAATTCTTATTGATTTTTCTACATATTCGAGACCTACTGAACCAAGAATTCATAGGTCGATTTGTAAATGTCAACTGCTTTCATGGTTGATTGGAACTGTATTACAGACTAACAATATCTCCTTAGACAAATTGTTAGCTACTCAGAATTGACAGAAAAACACTGCATTTGAGCAACACAGGAAAACTCCTCTTTCAGGCAACTGCTTGTTTGCCTGTATTCATGCAATTTATTATAATAATAATAACCGTGAAAATTTCATCGTTTCACTTTTTAAATTTTCTTCGGTTATTGATTGAATAAGCTTGTGGCAAGTTCTACAATAAAATATCAGTAGAAATTTTATCACATTGTTAAACAACTTAGTAAGTTTAACAAAATATTACAATAAAACATAAATATGAATGGTCATTATTTTAAGTCGGTAGGTCAGCTCAGAATGAGAAATTGAAGAGCCAGGTTCGAATTTCAGTCGAATTTTTCATTCATTATACACAAATACCCTTGGAAAAAGTATTAATTCATCTCTTTTCCTTCTAACTATGGATTGAATAGTGGGACAGATTGAGTTCTATAGCCTTGGTTGGCAACCGGTCTATCACTAAAAAGTAATGGCAATCTCCCGCAAGAAAATATTCTGCTTAGCCAGTTTCAAAAAGACATGATTGCCCAAGCATGTATCATGTATGACAATTGACTGACTGACTCAGAAATGAAGATTTGAAATTGACATCTTTTGCATTTTACCAAACCCCTTCTAACTTGCCTTATTTTTTTCATTCTTGTCTTTTGTTTTTCTACTCAATCAAAACAAAATATTCCATTTATGAAATATTAGCAAGAAACACTAAACACTTCTATCATCCCTTCTTTCTATCCAAATCCGTCTTACAAACATTTCACCTACTGATTTAGAAAATAATTCAGCAGACAATCGTCTTGTCTTTATAACTGGATTTTTGTAATCGCTTTACTCGGTTTCCATCATTCCATACTGTACGGTTGAAAAATATCGATTTTTATCACAGTCGTTATCGCTTTTTCGGCCTTTTGGCATTAAGTTAGGTTAAATTAAGACAAGACATTACCTGGCTGTTATTTTAAGAAGTGGGTACAAATGAAAAGATTTGAAATTCACATTTTCCATTTTACTGAAACAGCTATTAAACACTTTTATCTTCCCTCCTTTTTTTGTAACTATTCGTATGTCTGTTTTTCTATCCAATTAAAATGGAAAAGCTCATTATTTATGAAGTATTAGGAGACATGAAACATTCCCTCTTCCCTTTCTTTTTAGCCAAATTACTGTCTTACGAAAAACTCTCTTGATAATTTAAAAATAATTCAGCAGAATGTTATTTGATTTATGGTAACTTGATTTTTGGTGCTTGCCTTACTTGATTTTCGTAATTCGATGCAGTGCGTCAGAAAAATGACACTTTTTATCACAATCAGTCATTTCTCAGCTTTTGGGCTAGGATCAAAGTGTAGTGTCTACCCTCAGATGAATAAACTACATTTCATCTCTGTTGTGTCTGTCTGCGAAAACTGAAAATATTATTGAAAGGTGATGTTTTCGGGAAACAGCTTCCTGCAGTAGTACTTCCCTATTGCACTGAAGAAGGTAGGGATCAGTAATACAGATGTCAGCACAACTTGTGCAAAACTAACAAAAGGAGGGACGAGCCCAATTCTAATAGGATAATGTCAAGATTAACAATTTAAATGTCTTATGAATAACTATCAAATTTATTCTATCCCCATAAATTA